>JAHKKF010523949.1:0-26001 GCA_019740295.1 Labeo calbasu | reverse complement strand
AAAAAACCCTTATACTCACTTCTGCTGTAAGTGAAGCTGGATCACGAATGATTCGGATAGATGTAGATCGGGAGGCGCATTCCATTCACAAACAAACGTAATCCACTGCATCTTCAGCAGCTCAGATGTCGGGAGTAAATGACGACCACTATGTTCATTATTACATCCAGCAACACAACACCTCAATAGCTCAATCGGAGATATTCTTGTCTAACTTACATCCCTGCTCTGGCATCGAAACAAAGAGGGCGGACTGTTACAGTTGATCCGAGGTAAGACGCTCATGTCAATCAACTATCGTGGGAGTGGCCTCTGTGGGGTGTGACGCCACAACGACAGGCATCTGAGAACGGCTCGATTTGAAAAAAGGAATATTATTTTTACAGATTAATTAAAAACCACTGCATAGATTTTTATCATTATAGGGTAGATTTCTACATACACTGCCAACACACATTAATGTTCAAACAACATGTAAAAGTGAACTTAGCATCAGATGACCCCTTTAAGCAATAGCTGAGTTAAATAAAACTACCCAGAAGGTTGGGTTAAACATCAATTAAACTCAACCGCTGGGTTTGTCCATATTTCACCCAGCGCTGGGTTGTTTTTTGAGTGTATTTATTTATAGAAAGCGTTATAGAAAATAAATTTTTATCTCAACATGGTGGACCCCACAAGAATAAAACAGTTATTATTAGACTAGTCTTCATCTCATTATTATTTTATATTTTTTTGTCAAACATGCCATTCATTTTTCATGTGATTTTTTTTTAAAGATGAATGAAGGTATCTGATTCCACCTTTTATACACAAACAATCCTTGTCTGTAAATGTCATATGAGGAAACACTTTAAACTCGGCAGCTGCGAACAGCATTACTCTTCAAAAGTTCAAACTTCAACAGTCGAGCAGCACTCAGACGCTTGTTCTTTTGTGGAAATTTCAATACGGGCCTGGTTTAAGATGCCCGCTTTTCATTCAGAAGGACTCCATTGTAAAACTTCTACTTTATAATCTGCACGGTTATGAGCTGCTGTTACGACGCTAAACACACAGACACACACACATTTTTCACAAGGGCTCGGATAGGTTCCGGGCCACTGCGCACTGAATGAGGCACATTTAAAAGCCTTCACAAACGATTAACAAATACACTGACAGTGTGCCGTTTTGAGGCCAAACAATCCATAATTGATTAGCGGGAGTGTGACGCCAGGCAGAGAAAATGACTAAGCTAATCCTCATCGCCCCTTTTTGCAGGGTGTGAGACTGTTGTTCGCATTTGGACGACTAAGAAGTAACTTCACCCCAAAGAGTTTTTTTTTGCTCTTGTACAATGTGATTCTCTCCCAGCGTCCCACCTTTCCTTGTCATCGGGTTGACGCTTGGAATGCCGCGGTGCGAAAGAAGAGGCCCTACGGAAGAAAAAAAGCGGATTTGGAGCTTGAAAGAGAAACTGCAAACAAAAGAATAAAAGTCTTTCCTGGCATAATCTGATATATAATGACTACCGCTTTAGCTAGGCTAAAGAAAAGAGTGGGCTTTTCAAAGGACTGCTTGTTGACTTTAAGAGTTAAAACGATTGAGTCTATATGTGAAAAGAGTACGTGACTGCGAAGACAAGGCCTCCTTCTGACAAATGTGCACGTGAGACTTAAGTTAAATGAGAAGGGGGGAAAAACTGTGAAAAACAAGGAGGACTCGCACATATTCTCTCAACTCCAACCAGGATTCAAGCATCCTCTTTGAGGCGGAAGCATCTGCCACCTCAGTAGGGGTCTCGGAGCAGCAGGTGCCTCTCCAGCACTCGGCAGAGTGGTGGTATTTTAAGACGCTCCCTGGAGGTTTCTGCGCCACTGCCATTTTAGGACAGTCCCTTTCTGTTGACATGCAAAGATCAGAGTCTTTGTGACAGACAGCGGAGTGGAAAGTTTTCAAGATAACGCGCTGAGAAAGGTAGAGTAGTGAGAAAAGGAGATGGTGATGGATCGGCGTACTGCGACGAGAAAGAGAGAGAGGTAGTAGAGGAATTCTTCTGGGATCATTAATAACAGTAGAAGCCTGTGTTCTCTGCTTAGATCTAGACACACAACAAAGATTCTTCACTTGATGTGATTACCAAACATCTTCTTTTCTCATATCCATAAGAAGTACATTCTCACTAGAGCCCTTTGTTTTTTTTCTTTTTGTTGTTGTTTTTTTCCTCTCCACAACAGCACAACAGCTGTGGCCCGCAAAAAGATCAAAAACCTGGTGCGTAGCATTGCCAACACTTCTGTTAGTAATGAATGTGTACAGTGCGACTGCAAAATGGATTTTGCATTAAATTTCATGAAAAAAGAATAAAAATGTAGTGACAAATTTACCAGTTTGAAATGATTTACGGAATATTAACACGATATTTACATATAGTCCACAAGAGAAAATAATAGCTGACCCCGTTCATTGATTCTTAATACTGTGTTGTTACCTGAATGATCCACAGCTGTGTGTTTTTGTTGTTTAGTAATAGTTGTTCATGAGTCCTGTGTCTGTCCTGAACAGTTAAAACTGCACACTGTTCTTCAGAAAAATCATTCAAGTCCTACAAATTCTTTGGCTTTTTAGCATTTTTGTGTATTTGAACCCTTTCCGACAATTACTGTATGATTTTGAGATCCATCTTTTCACACAACTGAGGGACTCGTATGCAACTGTTACAGAAGGTTCAAACACTCATTGATACTTCAGAAGGAAACACAATGCGTTAAACTTTTTAAATTTGAAGATCAGGGTAAAAAGATATTTAGGCAAAATTAGAAAAATGTACACATCTTCATTCTGTTTAAAATTTTACATCCCTTGTAATCAAAGATTTTGTGGGACCTGAAGGATTTTGCTGAAGAATAGTGGGCAGTTTAACTGTTCAAGACAAACAAGGGACTCATGAACAACTATCACTAAACAGGAAAAAAAACAAAAAAAACAAAGCTGTGGATTATTCAGATAACAACACAGTATTAAAATCAAGTGTATGTAAACTTTTGAACAGGGTCATATTTATAAATTCAACTATTATTTTCTCTTGTGGACTATATGTAAACATCTTCTATGTGAAGTATCTTATTCAGGTCAGTACTAAATAAAAAAAAACATGCAATTTGTATGATCCCTCTTATCTTGGTAAAACAATTAACATTTCGCAGACTCTGCAAGGTGTATGTAAACTTTAGACTTCAACTGTATATTGCTGTACTGATCAAAAAGAAAGCTATTTTACATTTAGCAGAAATTTCCAGAGGTACAGGTGTTATTTTTTTTAATTAATTTATTTATTTTGTTTGGAAGTTAATGAAAAGCATTAAAGAAAAAACACACAGACGTCATGTTGTAATACCAGGGAAAGAAAAGCCACACTAAATTGCAGGCCAGGCTGATTGTAGGCTGAAATTAAATTGGATTCATTCATTCAAGATGATCCACTCCACACTTGTTTTTTATAATGACATCCCATTCCTCTATATACGCTACACACACACACACACACACGGCTACCTTGTTCATACTAGGTTATAACTTAATTGATTCATTTAGTGAATTCTAGCCTACACACATTGCAATCAGGAAGCAAAAGCGAATACATTGCTTTAGATACCACTGTGCAGAAGGCTATTTAAAATAGCGTTTGAAATAGCTTTATGATTATTAGAAATATATTTCAGTCGCGTGCTGTTAGTATTAATTCTTACTTCAGGTTGCATAACATCTAGCCTTCAACAACTTTTAAATATTATATAAATATAAAAAAGCTTCAACATATCCATCATGATTTACATTTAAATGAGATTCAATGAAATGGCAATTCTTTACATGCATACTGCTTTTTTGTTTTCTCTTTTGGCTGAAAACTGCTTTTGGACAAAAAATGATGGCCATCTAGTGGATATTTTTCAGCATATTTTGTCAGTCGTTCAATGGCACATATGTTTTTTTGTTGTGGGATGATAGTGTGAACAGTTTAAATCTGTTATTCGTCTTGTTTAACCTTTTGAGTGGGTGGCAGCTCAGGCTCCTCAGGGTACATGCAGCAAATGCAGGGTTATATAAACTATGCCATTATGACATTATGCGCAATATATCATCCAGCTACAATTTAACTCCTTCATGCTTTAAAAAAAAGTTCATTCCCAGTTTCCAGCCTTTATCTCTCTTTCTGTTTCTCTAGATATGCACAATAAACGTGTAACACTGAACAGGCATCTGATATATAAAAGTGGACAGTCATGTGTTCATGTTTTTAGGTTTCGGACATCAAAAATGATGTCCAATTATTTTTAAACAAGCCATTTCTGAAGCTCAGTTTCAGTAAGATATTTTCAGACTGTGAAGTTCTCAGATCTGAAACCGACAGTGTGTTTTCACAATCCAAAAAGTCTTTTATTTCAAAAGATCAAGGAACATTTGTTACGACCCCTTTAAGCTAAAAATAAGCATATTCTTTTTGAAGTTTCATTCACTTAGTCTAAATATAGGCCAAGTGAATTTCATGAACTGATTTAGATTTAACAACAAATATTATTTTACAAGGAACAATATCTTCCTTTGTGCTCTGGATCCACTACTTGATCATTTAATTACATCTGTTTGAATAAAATTGAATGTATACATAATAGAAATGTCGGCTTGCGCATGGCGAATTCTGTTTTGGTTAATTAAGTCTATTTCCAATGCTTTTGCATTCATATTCGTCCTCTGCAGGACCCAGTCTACCGGGACCCTTCCCTTCAGCCTTTTGAAGTGAAAATGCTGATTGTAGTGTTTAGAAATCTGCATATGGGTGTGGAAAATCTATGATGCAGTATATTACTATTTACTCTGTGAGTCGGTTATGAACAAAGGCTGAATTTAGTAAAGGAAGATATCCTTTTATGAAGTCTTGTTTTGCACTTTTAATCCTTAATTCAAATCACATCTTATAATTAAACAACAAACAGGTTAAGAGACTGTGCGCACTATTACAGTAAAAACGTTTTTGTATCGTCATAATAAGAATAAATGTGTGTATACAAACGCTTTTGGGACCCAAATTATGTGTGTATATACATATCTGAAGAAGGTGAGACTAACATGATGTGTATTTATTCATGCTTGATATGATACTCATGTCATCCATACATAAATTCATTCTGTCAGGTGGATGCTGGGTAGGCAGCCCTCAGCTTGAGTAGTACACTTCACGATATCTGTAGTGACAGCAAGGTGCATTATATAAAAGCTCGTCTTGGTAGGTTTTACCACAATATTTGCTCAGAAATTGTAGTGATAAATAACTGATGGAAACTCAGTGGGAAATGAATGACTATTTTGAGTATGATTTTTGACACAAATGTAACTGATTACGTTCAGTTACACAAGTGTAAAATTTTAATATTTATACACAACACAGAAATCCACCATATACAATATTTAAAAGATTGTAAAGGTGACATAAGCTGTGTCCCCATTTCGTGTCAGCCATTTTGTAGTGTTGTCTGAAACCCCTATATAGCTCGCTTCTTTACCCATATTGCACTCTGATTTAACTGATGTACACTCAGTAAATCTGACACATACACAAAGAACAAAAAATGCTTGTCTGAAGTTGATTGTATTTTTATAATATTGCCTTTGTACACCTCTTCCACTTTTTTGGCAAGTCAAATTATGACTTAAAAAATATATAAAAAAAAAAAAATTATATAAATTGGTATCAAATAGTTTAGGATACCAACCATCATGAAAACAAAGATTTTATGTTTCTTCAGGTTAACTTAAACACTGGTAAAATAAAATGAAATGAAATGAAATAAAAATAAATAAATAAATAAATAAATAAATAAATAAATAAATAAATAAATAAATTTAAAAAAATAAATAAATAAAATAAAATAAAATACACTTATGAACATTATTATTTACAATAATTCCTCTGTAAACCAAAAAGCAAAAGATTTCCTATAACTATGAAAACAAACTTTTTTTTTTTTTTAATTAAAAAAAAAAATTATTTGTTATTTTCACTTCTTCAACTCAGAAAACCGTACAAAGAGGAACAGAAAATTTGGTGGATGATTTAAATATCTGGGATTCACCTATATAACATTTATCTATGTCTAATTAAATAAATAAATAAATAAAATAAAATAAAATAATAAAATAAAATAAAAATGTTCTTTTCTGTCCTTTTTTCTTCAGTGTGTAAAATTCTCTAGTTTCATCTAGTTTCAATTGTGAACATTGCTTTTTATGTGTTTATTTTTAATAATTCTTCTGTAAAACCATAAAGCAAAAGTTTACCAACAACTATGAAAAACATTTTATGATTCTTAATTTCTTCAGCTCATAAAACTGTACAGAGAGGAACTGATAATATAATATCTGGGCATCACCTATAGATAACATTTAATTATGTCTAATTAATGAATCCTATAAAATAAAAAAAATTAATATATAAATGAAATAAAATAATATATATATATTTTGGTTCTTTTTTCTTCACTGTTTAAAATTCTCGAGTTTTAGACAATTGTGAACATTGTTTTTTATGTGTTTTATGTGTAAAACCATAAAGCAAAAATGTCAAAACCATAAAGAAAATAATTAAATTACAAAATAAAATGCATACAGTATATGTGTTCTTAAATCAGCATCAGAATTCACTCGCTTTTCTTTCACTCCACCCCCATAAAGTCATTAACTACATACAGAATATCGAAAACAGTAAGTAAATGAGTGTGCAAATTCAGACATGGCATATGATTGCGTAAAAACGCATACCTGTTCTCCAAGCCCACGTTGCCACCCAGAACCCAGTTTTCTTGCAGCTGTACGCATTCAGATGCGCTGTGTAGCTCTGTCGGCTGATTGGCCAGTGATTGGTTGAGAGAGGTTACTGACGGATGCTGCTTGTGTTGATGTGGAGCAGGTGGCAGAGGAGGCGGTCCTGCTTGGCTGGGAAGCTGGTCTATTGGAAGAGGAGAGGCAGAGGTATTAGTGGAGCTTGTTACAGAATTCTGCTTTACACAAAAGCGCAGGCGGATTGTGTGCCCGTTCCAGATTGGATTGGGTTAAATGGGATTCTTTACAGGATGATTTGGTGCTATGAACACCTTCAAATCTTCACTTCACTCCGTCCAGCTTCATTTAAGAGAGAAAGAGGAGACACTAAACACTACACTATGAGAATCACACGGTTTACTGCAATGTGATTTAATTTGGGATTTAACCGTTTTTTTTTTTTAATTTCAGTAGGTAGTATACTAGTGAATGTAGTATTGTTGAGTTTTGAAGGTAATGTTACAAGTATGCCTATTTGTGAGAATTAACAGGAATAATTTCAGAGGAGAAAATTATAATTAGAAAAATGTTATTTACATTAGGGTTGTCACAATATCAGATTTTTCACTACATGACTATCATGGCCTCAAAAATTCACGATAACAACATATTGTGATTAATCTTTTTTTATTTTATTTTATTTTAACCAATGAATCACACCGTTGCATACAAAAGAAACAATTACACTAAACATGAGACACAAAAAAGCTAAATGTTTTTAGTTTAGCACAGTGTCAAAGTAAAACAATTTATAATACATACAGTTGTCAAAAGTTTACATACACCTTGCAGAATCTGCAAAATGTTAATTATTTTACCAAAATAAGAGGGATCATATAAAATGCATGTTATTTAGCACTGACCAGAATAAGATATTTCACATAAAAGATGTGAAAATAATTCTTTTTTTTTTTAAGTAATAGTTGTTCATTAGTTCCTTGTTTGTCCTGAACAGTTACATTGCCTGCTGTTCAGAAAAATCATTCAGGTCCCACAAATTATTTGGTATTTCAGCATTTTTGTGTATTTGAACCCTTTCCAAAAATGACTGTATGATTTTCAGATCCATCTTTTCACACTGAAGACAACTGAGGGACTCATATGCAACTATTACAGAAGTTTCAAACGCTCACTGATGCTCCAGAAGGAAACGCAATGCATTAAGAGCCGGAGGGTGAAAACTTTTGGAATCTGAAGATCAGGATAAGTTATTTTATCTGCTGGGGAACATGTAAGTATCTTCTGTAGCTTCTGAAGGGCAGTAAATAAAAAAAATATAAAATATTTAGGCAAAATAGGAAAAATGTATACATCCTCATTCCATTCAAAAGTTTTCACCCCCGGCTCTTAATGCATTCTTTTTCCTTCTGAAGAATCAGTGAGCATTTGAACATTTCTGTAATAGTTGTAACTGAGTCCCTCAGTTGTCTGCAGTGTGAAAAGATGGATCTCAAAGTCAAAACCAAAAAATAAAATAAAATCCAAGTATTATTATCAGTATTATTAGTAGTAGTAGTATACAGTATTTGCCTACAGTCAAAAGAGAGCAGAAATGGTGAGGAAAGATTAACTCGAAGAATCAGTAACTGTACAACTAACAAAGACTTGAAATTGAGTAGCAATAGTGACACGGCGCTCGCCGACTTTTACGACTGAGCAAACGTAAGTCTCCGCAGGCCGTTGCTGGGGAGCAGATGTTTTATAATGGGCTCTTAAACTGAACGCTTCACGTTTGATTACAGCCAGAGAGAGAGACTCTCGTTTAACTAATGACCGGAACCTCCATTAGGACAGCAGGAAAAAAACAGGTTTTCTCATTTCACTCCAAGCTGGGTAATTGCCCCCCAAAATGACACTGTGTGATTATCTCACTGTCCCATCCTGCCGCCGTGCTGACAGGTCTGTTTCCATCTGACTACGGGTGTCCAAACATATGCTGTCACACACTAGACTGTGACAGGAACGTACTGCGCAGGCAAGCCACAAAAATTCAATATTTGCCTTTATTCTCGCGCGAAAGCACCGCGAGGAATGTAGAACATGGTGGAATAATTTGTTACGAGCTTTTCATTTTGTCTCTTTTTTTTCCCTCTTCTTTTAAGTTCAATCATTTAAATGTCAAAATGGTACTGGCAGTGATCAAAACGTACTTTATCTATTATTAACATTTCAAATGCATCAATCACAAAATGACAAGCCTTTTTCCACTTTGCATTGTATGTATCATACTGTATGTCATAATATACAATAGCTTCAATTTATTAGCATAGATAAGGAGCATATATTAAAAATCACATTAACTAAACATTGATGATCAGATCACAATCAGTTAGCACCTGATCATGATAAAACTATTAAAAGATGCAGATGAAAGTACATTCTGAGTACATTCAATGAGGTGTGAACACTAATGTGTTTTCATTATCAATGATTTGTAATACAGACGCTGCGTTGCAAATAATCATTATGCATCACTTTGACAGACTTGGTTGTAAATTTTCCATCATGCTCTACTTTATCCATAAATAAAATATTCTCTTGGCATTTTTAATGTGACATTTACATCACAAGAGCTTCTGTAAAAAGAGCTTCTTAAGTCTTAGCAAGTGCTCTCTACTTGGGGACAGATTGTGCAGGTTCTTCTTTTATTCTTTCTCTCTCGTTCTTCTCCCCAGCTTCTCACTCACGTGTCTCTCCCAGGCTGCTTCCACGGGGCCTTTAAAAACTTTATTTTTCCCTGTCTTTGCTTTTAATCCTTATTAGCATCTTTTACTGTGGGAATGTTTATAAAGTAGGGAAACGCAGTAGACCAGACATATTATTTTTATCTGTCAAAATGACGGAAAGCATTTGGAATTATCCCCCAATGTTTTTAAAATTCAGTAAATGATGGAAATTTTTCGGTTACACAACCTCAGTTGCAATGTAAGTAGCGTTTTCCATTTTGTGCAGATGAGAGTGATCGGATCTCTATACAGCCACAGTTGGAATGCAAAGTGTAAAAGCAATTCAGCTAAAGAATATCAAAACACTAAAACGCAAGTTAATGGCAAGGGAATAGCTGCCATGATCATTAAATGTCCTTTTTTCTTCCCATTTTTCATATTTGAATTAATAGCGCTGCATTCATTAGAACATTTTGTTTCTTTTATTTCCTTTTTTTATTTACAAGCAGGAAGCCATATGCTTTAGTAAAATGCACCATGCTGTTTATCTACAGACAGCAATTAAGCAATTTATTTTGTCAAATGTCTACTTTCATGGGAATATTCATTTTAACAGTTCTGCAACACACTGTGAGATTTCAACATCACACACATCAAGGATGTGTACAAAAACCAACCCAGAGTCATGACAATACGTTTCTGCAACATCGTAATGTACCTTACTGCATGTTTTGCAGCAGTTTCAAAGTGAAATGTCCAAAGAGTGGCGCTAAAACACGTGAACGTGGCACATTTTTATTACATTGGTACAGGCACATATTGCAGCATTTTTATTACGCTGTTTAAGGTACGTATTGCGGCTGTTCAGAATTCAAATATCCAGGTAGTGTCGCTACAGGTTAATGCGTTATCGTGTCGGACTATCGTATCACGTGCACTACCAAGCAAACCTACTGTATTACAAAACTTATGCATATGAAGCTGTATACAGTTGAGGTCAAAAGTTTACATCCCCCTTTCAAAATCACTACAAAATGTAATTATTTTACCAAAATAAGAGGGATCGTAGAAAATGCATGTTATTGTTTGTTTAGTTTCACCTAAAAGATGTTTACATATAGTCCACAAGAGAAAATAATAGCTGAATTTATAATAATGACCCAGGTCAAAAGTTTACATCCCCTTGATTCTTAATACTGTGTTGTTACCTGAATATCTTCAGGAAAATCCTTCAGGATCCACACATTTTTGGTTTTCCAGCATTTTTGTGTATTTGAAGCCATTGCAACAATGACTCTATGATTTTGAGATCCATCTTTTCACACTGAGGGCAACTGAGGGACTCGTATGCAACTATTACAGAAGGTCTCAAAGGCTCACTGATGCTCCAGAAGGAAAAACAATGCATTAAGAGCCAGGAGGTGAAAATTTTTGTACAGAATGGAAATGTGAACATTTTTCTTATTTTGCCTAAATTTCATATTTTTTCATTTAGTACTGCCCTTCAGAGGCTACAGAAGACAAAATAAGTTCAATTTAATTTTATTTAAGTGAGTCCCTCACTTGTCTTCGATCTAAAAAGATGGATCTCGAAATGATACAGTCATTGCTGGAAAGGGTTCAAATACACAAAAATGCTGGAAAGCCAAAAAATTTGTGGGACCTGAAGGATTTTTTCTGAAGAACAGCAGGCAGTTTAACTGTTCAGGACAAACAAGGGACTCATGAACAACTATCACTTAACAAAAAACACACAGCTGTGGATCATTCAGGTAAGAACATGGTATTAAGAATCAAGGGGATGTAAACTTTTGAACCGGGTAATTTAAATAAATTTAACTATTATTTTCTCTTGTGGACTATATGTAAATGTCTTTATGTGAAATATCTTATTCAGGTCAGTACTAAATAAACAATAACATGCATGATTTTGTATGATCCCTCTTATTTTGATAAAAACTAATTAACATTTTTAATGATTGTGAAAGGGGGATGTAAACTTTTGAACTCAACTGTATGTGACGACATTCAAAAGTATCAGTTTTCAAATCACACAGGATGTTAAAATTGTTTTGAGGTCATAACTAAATATTCTGCAAGTAACTGTGTGAAAATTAGGCTTTATTAATTTTATGAGTTTATGAGTTTAACTGCTTCTAGTGTTTATTTCAACTAGAAACTGCAGAGATTCGTAGGTATGTTTTTTTCAGTTTTGCAGAAATGTATACGTATTTCCAGCGAGCCTATGTTGACAAAAACAAGACATTTCCAGTACTAAAATTACTCAGGTGAATAATGATTACAACCACTTAGTTTATGACATTATTTTAAGTTTTGTTCAGGTTATGTAACACAAATAACTAATAAGTAAGCATTTGCGAGAAGACGTCTCAGTACGGTTACTGCAGGATAAACTGTTATTGCTGTTATTATGGCGAACATACATCTCTGGCGAGCTCTTAAAATGGGCCTGTCACAGACTAGCGCTTTGACAAGTGACTCTGAAGTCAGTGAGTGAGACTGAGAACGTGTGCGTGTGCACAAACCACTGCAACAAAACATGTGCCGTATGACTGCTGCTGCTCATTTCACATCAATACGTTTGCATTTGCATCTGCAGTTTATTATTGCAACTTGGCAATGTTTTACATTATACACTTTTATCATTTAATTTTTGGGACGGTAAGCACGCAGCAGTTTAATAAACTAAAAACAAAGTTCACATACGAGTGGTCATACATGCCACAGCAGCAGCACCAGTCATGTCAAAAGCTACAAAACACCAACTAATTCTAAACGGACAGAGGCTGAAAGAACAGGAATCATTATGACAGGTGTCTCGCCACATTCAAGACAGGGTTAAAGTAGGTCTCTGCGACAGGTGCATTAGACAAAGTGTTGGAGAGGAAACGCGGTACACCCTCCACTCGATGAGTCTGACACAAAGAGGTCACCCGGTGCAAAGACGGCGATGTTGTGTCATGCCCAGACACGGCGAACGCTATTACACTTTCATGTCGTTTGCATTCGCAAATGCATCAAACGGCCCGAGACAGTGGTTGGAAATGAAACAGCCGGCAATCTTAAGAGACAGTGAACTTCTGCGGCGGCACAATTTGCCTTAAATGTGCCCTTAAGGTAACTCATGCCTTTTTCAATGCGACTTAATGGAAAATTGTAACAAATTATTTCCTTCAATCTAGATAAGGAGGCGCCGCTCTGATTCAATCTGAACGCCGCTAGACTCCACATACTAACAAATGATTACACACAGCATGAGCAGAATGTTAAGGCATTCAGCAGGCTTTCCATCCAGATCTGAGGCAATCAGCTTCCTTTAATCAAACTCCCTGAGCAATAAAATACAATTCGCTCTCTCTTGATTGGACGTACACAGATTTCTCTTGAATGTACATTTCTGTCCTTTGCAAGTTTATGTTTACCTGTACATTGACTTCCCCTGGCACAATCTGCAAATAGATGAAGCGGCTAAGAAAGGAATTTTTTTTTTTGTTGTTTTTTTATAAAGTTTTCATTTGCAATCTGGGAAAGACAGCTACAGCTGGCACGAAATTTCTCAATGTCAAGTTGTTCTGCTATGATTTAACAAGATGCTTTAGTGGGCCGTTTTGATTAATATTGGATGGAGCGACTGAAATGACATCCCATTTTACTGTTAACGCTCCTGCTAATGTCTTTATGAAACACTGCTGAGGGGTCATTTTCCTCTCTGCATATCCAACGTGATTTCATAAGAATTTATATGCGTTCTACGTAAAATGTGATTCAACAACACGTACATTAGAGTAGCTGACAAATAGGCAGTAAAAAATGCTTATTTTGTAAAAGACAATTTTTGAAGAAGAATGCATATATTTCTGTAGTGTGAAGTCTGATCTTTGAGAAAATATAAAGGGTAACCAACTTTATCAATTCTTTCATTGTTTTTTAAACATTTTTACCGAACTGTACCATAAATTTGTCCTATGGTGTGACAAAAATTAAGGGTTGGACCGCTTAATAAAAAATAAATGTTATGAGAGAGATTTATCTTCATTGTTAGATACTTATTTTCATATAGTGTTATTTATTTAATATGAAATTATAATTAACATTTTTCCCTATGACTTGTTGGACAATTTCAAGGAAAACTTTGACAACAAGACATACTTTGCTATCATCCATTCAAAACTGATAAAAATGATACCATTTTAAGAGTGATGTTTATATCTCCCCTATTGTAATACTCTTTAAGATATTTTGAGATAAAAACAAATCTTTGTTTTTTTTTAAGTGTGTCACAGCATAGGACATTACGTCACACTATAGGACAGAAATGGTAGTTATTAAAGTATTTCAGTTTAATTTTGAACATGTCAAACAGTATCAACATGTTTTTTAAACTAAATAAAAAACAATTTTTACAAAAACAAAAAAAATTTAGTCTCTTAGTCAATCAGTATGCTACTGAAACTCTTCTAAACAAATCTTATTTAATTATTTAAAATGGTGTTTCATCTTTGTCCTGTGGTGTGACAATACAGGCGTCACACCGGTGGACATTATCTGTCTCACCAAAGGACGTTCCAGCCTTTTGTGTCAAATAATGACCTTGCTATTGCGAGCTAACCTGTCATTATTGGTTAGTAAGTTAGTAACTTGTACAGTTATGCCAGAAGTATTTATTAACATTTTTATGCTTTTCTTTTTAATTTATAACAATGTTGCTTTCATAACAACAGGTCCATATAGGACAAAGAAATGTTTAACCATTTACTGCATTTTAAATAATGACAATATTAATTATATTCATTTTTATCTTGTGGGACAGTGAAAATGCCATGTCACGTCAGCAATCCATTTACTTACATTTTCACAGGCACTAAAACATACAATACTGACGTATTTTCAGCTTGTTAACGTACAATTCTAATGTATTGACAACACCTAAAAGAAATGATTTATGTATGAACAACTTTATAGACTTACAAACGAATCCTTAAGAATATTGAAAGATTGCGTCGTCACAAATTGCGACATACCGTGTCGTTTGAATGAGGATAATAATCTGAATAATATTTTAATAATCTGAATAATATTTTTAGCAATTTACAACTTAAATTCTGCTCTGCACCTCATACAGAAATATTGTATTCCATCAGAGAGGACTGCGGCTGCAACATATCATCATTTTGATTACTTTTGGTACCGCTTTTGGCATTTTTGCAATAAACAAATTATTGTGACTGCACTTATCTGTCATGTTTTCCTTCATACTGTACCAAAATAGTTTTGATTAGGTTCAGAGGTAGTAGTGGGATTAGTGATTATTAAAAAATCTTTTTAATGCTATATTGTTATTAAAATGGTCATTTCCCTGCATTTTTCGGTCGATTATGCTTTATATCTTATTATGTTCACCATAAAATGGGTAGATTTAGGTTTGGGGTAGATTAAGGTGTCTAAAAATCTTATCAATAAAAAGATTAAAAATGCATTGATACAAAAATGTGACCCAGGACTACAAAACCAGTCATAAGACTCAATTTTTTTAATCTGAATTCTGAATAAATAAGCTTTCCACTGATGTATGGTTTGTTAGGACAGGACAATATTTGGCCAAGATACAACTATTTGAAAATCTGAGGGTGCAAAAAAATCAAAACATTGAGAAAATTGCCTTTTAAAGTTGTCCAAATGAAGTTCTTAGCAATCCATATTACTAATCAAAAATTAAGTTTTTTTTAAGTTGCTAAGTCTTTTAGCATTTTTATGTTTAAATATATACAAATTGTACGTTTCAGCATCAATAAAAAAGTACAAAAATGTAAGTTTTGTCCTTCTAAACATTACGTGCTAATACCTACGTATAAAAAATGAGACCAGGCTGGCATTTTACTACTTTCTGTTATGTGAGCCGAAAGTAAATCAATAAACAGATGTTTTTTGGGCAAATAAAACAAATCAGGCAAAGTTATCTTTTCTAGTCGCCACATATCAAACCACGTTTTTCAGTAATAGTAAGACTACTGTTTTCTTTCAACATGGAATGCAAACAATTAGTCTTTTTGAGTCGCAAAATCAGCTCAAAAACCTTTGAGTAAATAGCTGTTCTCACAACAACATCTATCATTTATCAAAAAGAAATAAAAAATACATTCCCCTGCCCATGACAAGAGTATAACATAAACTGTCATATTTGATAAATGAGACTAAATAGTACCAGAAAAGGGGGTTTGGTATTGCATTTCTGTAAATAATGAAAAGAAAATTGCATTCATGAATTCTGTGGTAAACAGTGCACCCTTTGAGACACCGTGAGCATGTTATGGTAACAGATGAATGTGAAATACGCGTAATAGTCCGTGCATGTCTGAAAGGAGCTATTAAAATATTATTCAACCTAAACACAAACAGTTGTAAAACAGAACATAAAATGTCTAAAAAAAAAAAACTGAACTAAGTAAAAACACAGACAATGAAAATGATGCATAACTTTGAATACTCATTATTTGAGCATGTAATTTTTGCTGAATATCTTTGCTGTCTTGAAGAGCTTTTGCACTCCCGCTCCTAAGACAGATTATAACACCATTCTTGATTATTCCGCGCCGAGCGCTACCCTATATTTAGACACCCCTCCTTAGCTCTCCTTCCATTGACTTTGCCAGTCGGTATCACATCCAATCACTTGAGAGAAAATGTCACAGTTGGAATAACCCTCCGGAGCATGGAATAACCCAGCAGTTACCAGTGGACTATAATTGTATTTTACTTCAAGTTCAGTCTTCATGAGCCACTGCCACATCCTCCAAAACAACCCAAAATCCGATGTGAAATATGAATTTCTTAAGCCTTATTTTCAAAATCAAACTTAATAGAAATGCACAAACAAGCCCTCCAATCAAACAAGAAATATAACCACAGGAATGTGTTTGATTTAGTTATTCAATTTCAGCATGAAACACTACCTTCACATCTTATTTACCCCCCAAAAGGGTGTACCACATTAGTACCTAAAAACTACATATTATCTAAAGTGTATATATTAAATGGGCACCATCCCAGAGACAGCTTTGTGCTTTTTTTTTCTAAGAGTGCATTATTATGGAAAGAGGCATCTGTAAACTGAATTACCAAATTCAGGTTGCGATTAAAGAAGAAGATTACCAAACCGACAGTTATCCCTGCCTTCCAGGCTTTTAGTCTGAGCTCACTTTATAGGAAGTATTGAAGAGATGTAGCAGTGGGGCAGAGCCCACCCATGATGAGAGTAAGAGTTGTGGAGGAGTTGGCAGTATAAGACTATAAATCTAACATAATAGTGAAACTTGTCTACCTGGCATGACAGGCTATTCAGGAGGCATTCAGAGTCCAGCGTAAAGCAGAGCACAAGCATTTAATCAAAGTCACACCGCCGCAGAGCTGAAAGTGTTCCCTGGGACTAAAACCTAACAGAGAAAGATTTCAGTCCCTCTTGGTGTTTTTCCTACCGTCTGATTTCTACTTGCTTATATCTGAATATGCTCAGTAGGTAGAATTCTTTCCGATTTGAATTGTGGTCATTTGTCAGCAACATGGTGACATAATTTCTCTGAATTTTCTGCCAGACAGGAACTTTCGACTAAAAGGAGAGATGTTTTCAGTGACACGATCACCCTCAAGCCATCCTGTCTGAATCTGACATCTGCGATCTGTTTCCAATGTAAAGCTTCGCCAAGACCCCAGTAAAGACAAATCATACCTACACCACATCTGTCACGATGTTGCTGAGAGCCAGTGTTCAGCTTTTGTCAATTATTGATTTTTATTCTCTACCTCAAACAATCATCAACCAAATCATTCACCATATGAAATTTTAAAGTTAAATAATCTGAAAGTAATTATGTACTCTATCTGAATGCGAAGCACTGAATGCAAAACATCATTAACCTTGTCCGCAAAAACACTACCAAAAAATATCTGCATACATTTGTAGATGTGCAATTCCTTAGAACAACATCTGTTCGGAAATTTTTCTGCCACCTTGTTTAACAACGTTAATAAATACATAATTGGAAATAAACAGCAAAGTTTTATTCTCTACAACAGTTTAACCATTTATTATTTATTTATTATTATTTAAAATCTCTTTAAATTCATACTGGGCTTTTACAGAAAACCCTGAAACAAAAACATACTGCATGTGTGTATTAGAACTACATAATTAAATCAACTAAATAATCAAGATTACAGCTGTAGCTCCCGATGCGGTTAACCCTAGCATGTTTTTGCAACGGCTGAACACTGTAACCAATCCACTGACATGTCCCTTGTGCACTGTCATGTGCTTTTACTTATTTACTTATTTCCCCCTTGGCCGGTATGCTTCTTAATTTGCACTGCCTTACCAAGGCAAGTTGCTGTCAGTCATGTTACCCCATGATCTAAATTCACTGTTAAATTTCACGTTTGATTGAATAATGTCTAAGGAAAGATTGGCATTCAATGAGCCAAATCAGCACGATTTGGTTTCCCGCCAACTGCTGTCAATAACTGTATTGTTTCACCAGTGTAATGGTTAAAAAACAACAACAAAAAATCAATTTAAGCACTTCACCGCTGCTCCCCGTGAGTTCCGCAGCATTTGATAATGCATCAGTCATTCTTTACAGTTTTGCATGATACTAAAACTTTGCTCAATAATCAATAACTGTGCAGACCATAACTGCAGCACTTACAATAAACACGACGTTACCATCCGTTGGTGTGGACGTCAAGATAGCTATTAAATGAAAGAACAAACTGTTCACATTTGCTTAAAACAAGGGAATGAATTAGTACAAGGGAGCAACAATTTACCTAAAATGAGATAAAACATGCTCAAGTTATGTTCTTAAAGGGATAGCTCACCCAAAAATGAAAATTCTGTCATTAATTACTCACCCTCATGTGGTTCCAAACCTGTAAGACCTTCATTCATCTTCGGAACACAAATTAAGATAATTTTGATGAAATCCGAGAGCTTTCTGACCCTGCATAGATAGCAATGCAACTGACATGTTCAAGGCCCAGAAAGGTAGTAAGAACATCATTAAAATAGTCCATGTGACAGCAGTTTTCAACCATACTGTTATAAACAGTGTCGGGCAAGTTACTTCCAAAATGTAATACAATATATATTACTAGTTACTGTCTTTTAGAAATAATTAGTTATATTACAGTTTTATTGACTTTTGAGTTATGTTCACCAAAATATCCACAGACGTAGGCTATGACTAGGCATTCTAAAATTCTAAAATGTAGTTTATTGGTGCTCATTATACATCTAGAGGGTGATGTGGTAGGCCTACCATAGCATAAAATTATAAAATCATATTAACATACTGGTATGTCTACATTAATGTTCCGTTGTAGTTTAGGTTAAACACAGATAAGCACAATTATTAAACCACAATGAATCCACATTATTACATTCAGAAATAATCCCGGTAAATAAAGCGGAATGTTATAATGTATAATAAATACATTAGCTAGCCTAACAGTATTCTAGCTAAGAATACTAGCTATTCTAGCTAGTATTCTAGTATTCAGAACAAAACAAAAATGAAAAATTTAAGTTGCTAAACAAGCCAAAACAAATTAATTTAAAGCAAAACTGAAAGCAAATGACGTTGTTCTCATGCAGCCTACCTCTCTCATTCGACACAAATCCAATAAAATGTTTCCCTATTCGCAATGTTTCCTATTTGAACGCTAAACTATTATTTAACATGTAAACATGGCTTTGTACTTAACATGCTTTCAGAAAAAAAAAATAAAATAAACAAATTTTGTTAATTGTTAATCTGTTAATTATTTATGTCAAATATATTTTGCGTATTCGTTTCTTTTATATAGGCTACAGTTATATACTGTGTCACTGCAAAAAGTAATACACTACTGTAATACATACATGTACAAAAAAATACATGGTACTGTCGTGAAGAAATTGTTGTCATTATTTTTGTTTTCTTCGCGCACAAAAAGTACTGAACCACTGATGTCACATGGACTATTTTAATGATGTCCTAACTACCTTTCTGGGTCTTGAACATGTCAGTTGCATTGATGTTTATGCAGGGTCAGAAAGCTTTCAGATTTCATCCAAAATATCTAAATTTGTGTTCCGAAGATGGAACGCCATGAGGGTGAGTAATTAATGAAAGAATTATCATTTTTGGCTGAACTATCTCTTTAATTCTTGTCCACAGTATATTTTTCCTGAATGTCATAAGCGGAGCTTCGTACATAATATTGTACCATTAATTATTTGTCTTGATTAATTAAAATTCAATTCAAATTTATTTGTATAGCGCTTTTCATGATACATATCGTTGCAAAGTAACTTTACAGCAAATTAACGTTTTTACAATATATTTAGTATAATAATCACCACAAAGCTCTGTAAACTAGCAGCTGTCACTATCTCTCTAAAAACGTTCCTCTGCATCTTTTTTTTAAATATATTTTTAATTTCACCTTTAGACTTGTGGTGAGGTTTTTATTATTGTCTAAAAATAATTTGTGATGTTTCGTCTCACCAAGCCCCAAAGTTTTAAAAGAAAGATGAATGTCAGCAAAAACAAGCTCTTCAGACACTGTCTGCTATTCAGCCGGGGAAAGGTCATGCATTTGCACGTTACCTTTGATTTTTCATCAGCGCGATGCTTCAAAAACAGCTGTGGTAAAATGTGCTTGGATCAACCAATTTAAATGCTAAACTTCTCCGGGAGAGATTGAGGCTTCTTCTTAAATACACACTGAAAACAAATCACTTGGCCCACTTTGAGGAGCAGAGTGGGAAATTGAATGACCCTAATGTTAAGGTGTATTGTGTCTGGTCTGGAGTAATGGAGATTCTGCCGTCTGTCTGGCCTTAAGAAACAGTTGCATCCTTAAACATTGTTAGTCCATTTAGTTTCACTGACTCAGAGTCTGCAAATTGAGTTAGTATTGATAGAGCTTTTTGCACTCCAATGGACCTAATTCATTATTCTCTTTGCTTCATAAGGTATGCATTCATCCATCTAATATTCCTGTTCAAACAAATTAAGATAAATAAATAAATGCAGTGTTTACTACACTAATCACATTCGCTGACATCTGTAATGAAATTAAGAAGCGTGTTTTTCACACTACATGCCTAAAAAAATCTGTAATCTGAAACATGTGAGTGACTAAAACCATATTTTTGCGTATTTTATGCATATACACGAAAGTATTTTTGCCGTATGGGAAAACAGCCGCTAAATGTGGCCACAGGCCCAGCTTCAACATGCCTCAAAAGATCATCTGATCCTTTTTTAATGTAAAACATACCCTACATTCTCAACGATCACTTGTAATCTAAGCCTGTGCTCCATGTTCTCGCACTTCACAACTCCGCAGACTACCTGATAACTTTCAGACGGCCTGTACATCCCTACTTTCAGTCAGGTTGGTTTCACGCCTCGGGGTAGAGACTCAAACCTTAAGCTCTCCTCGCATGTCGGAGGAATGCACAAAGGTAATCTTGGCCTGACAGACTGTGCCGCTGTGTACTACTCCGCTGCCTTCTGAATAATGAATCCAGTGCTTCTTCCAGTCATCCTCCAGCAGAGCAGTCTGGAAATAGCTCCACAGCCGTCCAATCTAAAAAACCTCACTGCTGAGCTAGCCTTTAACCCTCTCTCTAATCCCAGAAAACACACAAGGGCCGTGTCGCACTCCAACAAGCATGCAGATTTGCGCTCAATCGCATCAACCATCAGGTTATACGTAGAAGGGGTTTTAGGTGTTCTTATCGTCCTTAAAGAAAGACAAAAGGATCAAAGTAGGGTAGCCAGCTTTCTTTGAACGCCGTCGTGCAAAGCGAGCAGACGTAGTAATGACCAGTGGCAGCTCTGAGGGCTGAATGATGGATGACAGTAAAAGGAGGAAGCAGGACAGAGGAGGAGACTGAGATTTTGAAAGCAAGGCCTAATTATTCAGACTACTTCACCCTATTCCAGGAATTCCTTGGTGAGAGCTCACAGACACACCAAAGCGAGCAGACAAACTCAGAACAGAAATATCGGGATGAGTGTCCCTTCATTAGAAGATCAAAGAGGGTTTTTTTCCCCCAACTATAGCTGGGATTAATTCAAAGGAAATGGGTCAGGGTGAGCGCACATTCAGTCGCTGCAGAGGCTGACACATCCCAGATTAGCCCGATCGCGTTGAGTGGCTAATCATTCAAAGTATCACCCTCAAAACACTTCAATTATACACGAGTTATTTAACAGATTAAGAAAATTCCACTGTTTGAGCAATAAAGCGATTTTATTCATTCTTTGTCAGCTCAGGTTGACGAGAGCACCCCAAAGACAGACAGAGAATAAATCACCGAAACATCATTTTCAACAGAGTTCAGCTTGGTTGAATAGCCAGACAAAACATTTAATTTGCATTGATGTACACAGTAAATGCATGCTAAAAGTTTAAAAGTAATTTAAGTGCTATTAGCAGAATCAAATAAAATTGCAAAACTCCCTGTCCTCAATTAAGGTAGTCCTTCTCTGAACTCATGCCAAAGGTTGTTTCTTGGCTTGTTGTCAGTAGCTGCGTTTCCATTACCCTTCAAATTGCGCAAACTGAAAATACACCCAACGGAAACACGTCAATTTCGCAAAAACTCCCATATGTCGCAAAAAACTTTTTATGCTTGCATGAAAATTTCACAAAACTGCAACGGAAACCACATTTACAGCTTACCTGGCATACGTAAAAGTCTGATGATCATCCTTAATGTACTATAACTTCCAAGACACACCTCATACGCTATTAATGTTTGAATAATTCCTTATTTACACTTTTGCACACATCTGCATCTGGAGTTGAAATGCCGCTATTTAGAAATAATTTCTTTAACATCTATAACATAATCGCAAACATTTTGTGCAAATCTGTAATGAAAACACACTTAGTGTGACTCTTTCTTATTTAAGATTATTACTTTTATTCACCTAAGATGCATTAAAATGGTCAGAAATGACTGTAAAGCCGTTTATAATTTTGCAAAAGTGTTCTACTTCAAATAAACAATGTTTGAAATCACAAAAATAAATTTTATTTAAAATATAGGGCTGTCAGTTACACGTCAACTTAATTAATTAGTTATATATATATATATATATATATATACATACATCACATAGTAAGAGCAATATGACACTGATTGTTGAGTGCTGATTTTGTCCCGATCTGTGATGAGCTTAAAGGTGACTTCATGCAACAGTTCAGTAAATAAGAAGTTGATATTGTGTTATATTTTAAACACAATATTATGTTTTTGCTCAATTTTGCAGAGAACATATTATATTTGAAGCCATAGCAGAATCGTTTTTTTAAAATGTAAGTAGTGTAACTATTTAAATTACTTTATTAAAGTAATGTAACTGATTACATTTGATTACTTTTTGATTATTTTTCTCAATTTAAATTTCACTTTTTTTTAATGTTTCAAACATTTAAAGCAGGCAAGTTTACTTTACGCTAGTGATCAAAACTGATTACTGTCAGACTTTCAAAATCACTTGAATTAAGATTATAATAATTTAATTTTAAAGCACAGCCACAACAAAATCAAGATTGTTCTGAGATTAAATACTGATTTAAAATCATAACAAGATATAGTTTAATAGCTATGATACTGTTTTTGAAATCCAAACCTTTGCATAGCTATGAAAGGAAACAAAAAAGGAGGAATTAAGAAAGAATTAAAACAGTTATCAAATAAACATGTCATATTCTGTGTCTTAAACTCCTGAAACATTGGTGTCTTATATTTTAAAGCAGTCAATGCAATTTGGGAAAGAAAGAAGTCAAATCTGTATGTGTGTGAAAATATTCAGATGTAAGTAATTGTTATTTAATTACATATTTTTCTCAGTAACTTGTAACAGATTACAGTTACATTTATTTTGTAATTACATTACGGAATTCCGTTACTACTCCCCAAAACGTTTTATAGCCTGGTTAGGATTGATCGCAAGTGGTTTGTAAATACGGTAAATATATGATACTTTAAATTCGCTGCATTGTTCACACTCAGTCTACCAACAAATGGCTTGTCTCTGCACATTAACCTAGCTTAGAAGGTATTCACGTACACACCCCACTTTTAAAAACTGAAACATTTTCCAAACTACGCTACAAAGCTGCATAATGGCTTTTTAGTTATTACTTGGCAGCCTCATTCATACTTTAGCATTCTGTAGCTTTACAGGACGCTTCAAACTCATTGGTGCTGTTGTAGCGAAAACACCATAAACAACATTATAGGCTTTTAAGATGAAGACTTCTGTCTCTCTCTCTGCATTAATGTGGCATATATCTGGTGCAACTAGAGCATTGTCTGGAAAACACAAAAAATGTAGCGGGATGCACTGAAAAAATGCCAAAACCTGGGAGCCATGCCCAACTGCCCTCTTCTCCCCATCACATCCTGTCCTCTCCCTAGTGTGCCTAGAAATAAAAGTGCAAAACAGCATATAATAAATGAGCTGAGATATTAAAGGTGCACAATAGAAATGCCTACTTAAAGAAATCATGCAAATTATAATGCTCAAACATGCAATAAATTAACGAACACAATTGTGCAAACAGGTGCAGGCTGTACATACATGTAGTCATCATATCCTACAAAAAACAATGCTGCACACCTCACCTCGTGGCCTGAGTCATAAATCAAATAATAGCCCTGTGCAGGCAACAGAACATTATATAACACTTGGAGCAGGATGATTATGCTACCTTTGTGTTAGTGCTTGAGTATGGAGACCTCTGTCATCTGTAAATATATGTGGATTTGCGTGCATGTGACCCCGCTCGACTCTACCGTGCATTCCGGCTTGATGTATCTGTTCTGCTTACTCTGGCCAGCTCTCTGTACACACCGATTACTCTCTGTCCCGGCTGCTAGTGCTCTACTAAGCACTTCAATCTATCATTGCCACACCTGCCCTAATGCCGGCCCCTTGTTAAATCATAGTCTTCCATACCTAGACCTACAGGACAGGGCAGGGCAGGGCAGCGGCAAACTATACAGCAGTGCAACGCTGCATTTACCAGTTCCTAGAGTGTGAAGGCTAGACGCTATATGAAAATGCGTCAGCTGGAACTGATCCTGCTATATCATTTATACCATGCTATACAAGTGGCATCAAGCACTAAATCCGACGCTAATAGGGTGAATTGAAGTAAAGTGGGACACTTTTGGCCATTCAGATGACTGGGAAAAAATAGCCCAATTATGCAAACTGTGTTGTGGCATAAACAACTCCATCAATTATAATGGAAGCAGATTAGTTTTGACGCACCGTACCGCTCAAAGTGTAAAAGCAGGTTATTTATGGTTAGCAAGTAACGTCAGCGCATAGAATTCAACTTATGTATGGTCGCAGGTGTTCATATATTTTACAAGGGCTGTAAATGAGGGTTGTTCAATCTTGCTAATATATTATTGTTTTCTTTCTAATGTATTATTTATTTTTGGCTTTTGATTTTAAAGTGTTATACAATGTGAAGCAGCTGGTGCTGGAGTTTTGATTTGTTTGTTAGAATAATCTAATATTTCATTTGTGTCCATAAGGTTACAAATAAAAAAAAATCAAATAAAGAAGGGGATTTTTTTTAAATTAAGTATTAATAGAAATTAATACTTTTATTCAGCAAGGATGCATTAAATTGGCGAAAAGCAACAGTGAAGTAATTTTCATAAACATAATATTTGAAAAAACAAAAAATGAAAGCAGATGGTGCTGGAGTTTTGATTTGTTCGTTAGAATAATCTAATATTTCATTTGTGTCCATAAGCTTACAAATAAAAAATTCAAATAAAGAGGGGGATTTTTGTTTAATTAAGTATTAATAGAAATTAATACTTTTATTCAGAAAGGATGCATTAAATTGGTGAAAAGCGACAGTGAAGTAATTTCCATAAACATAATATTTCAAAAAACAAAAAATGAAAGCAGATGGTGCTGGAGTTTTGATTTGTTTGTTAGAATAATCTAATATTTTGTTTGTGTCCAAACAAAAAAATCTTTAGGAAAAAAATATCACAGTGTCCACAAAAATATAAAGAAATGGTTATTTTAAATTGGAATAAAATTGCATTATATTTATGATCAAATCAGCGCAGGTTTGGTGAGCATAAGAGACTTATATCATAAATATTAAAACAACATAAATAAAGTGGGGTCGAAATGTGTGTGTGTGTGTGTGTTTTTAAATTAATACTTTAATTTAGCAAGGATGCATTAAATTGGAAAAGCGATAGTGAAGTAATTTACAAAAAATAATATTAAAAAAAAAAAAATAAAAGCAGATGGTGCTGGAGTTTTGATTTGTTTGTTAGAATAATGTAATATTTTGTTTGTGTCCATGAGGTTACAAATACAAAATAAACTAATAAAGTGGGGACAAAATGTGTGTG
>JAHKKF010523946.1:0-14463 GCA_019740295.1 Labeo calbasu | reverse complement strand
GTCGATTCCCTTCGTCTGGGCGGGGCAGGGCAGGGGGTGGGGTGCCAGAGGCTCTTTTCTACATGGGGTGGCGGTGGCGGGGTGAGAGGGGGTCTCTCTGGGGACGGGAGGTCGCAGGTATGGGGAGGGGGGTGGTGTGGGGTGATGGGACAGTGGGTGTAGAGAGATGTGCTCATGCTGTCAACTCTTCTCTCAGCTCTTTGTTTCTGCGCACCTCCTGAGCGTGCTTCTCCTAAAAACGCATAGAGAAATAATACAGCAAATTGATTAACATAAACATTACAGTTTATAGCTTAAAGCTGACATACTGTTGATGAAAATAAAGACAATTCTTGTTTAAAAATGCACTCTTGTATACGTTACAATGCAATGTTTTTATTGTGCTGTAGCGCCCTCTTGTGACAGAGAATCAGATTAGGGTTTTTTTGGTTAAGAAACCGATGACATGATTTTTGGTTGTTTTATCTTCCATGTAAAATTCATAATTTCAGATATTTTTTTTACAGTAACAGCATGCCAGTTTCTCAAGACGTTTCAAAATCTGTGGTACTGAACATGTCAGTAGCATAAAAATAGTGTGGGATAAATTATGCATTTAATTTTAAAACCTGTGGTTGTTTTGTATTCACATACTGTTCAAAGGTTTAGGCTCAGTAAAAAAAATATTACTTTTAATCAACAAAGATGCACTGAATCAGCCAAAAGTGACAATAAAGGCTTTTCTCACAAAAGATTTCTATTACAAATAAATGATGTTCTTCTGAACTTTCTATTTATCAAAGAATCCTAAAAAAAATTATCACTGCTTACACATAAAATATTAAACATCACAACTGTTTTTTCTTATGGAAGGTTATTGGAGGTTATTGTGACTTTTTATCTCACAGTTCACAATTTTTTTCTCTGAATTGTGAGACAAACTTCTGACTCAATAATGCACAATTGCATGTATTTTAAAATACAATTTATTCCTGTGAATTTTCAGCATCATTCCTCCAGTTTTTAGTGTCACATGATCCTTCAGAAATCATTTTAATATGCTGATTTGCTGCTCAAAAACATTTCTTATTAATTTCAATGTTGAAAACTATGGAACTTCATTTTCACCAATGAATAAAAAATAAAGGAAGTTAATTGCGACTTTTTAATTTCACAGATATAAATATCTGTTATAAAGTCCAAATTGTGAGATACACACTTGCAGTTCTGATAAAGCCACAGAAATAAAGTCAGAAATAAAGTCAGAATTATGAGATATAAACTCCAATTCTGACTTTTTTTTCAAAATTGCAAGTTTACATCTTGCAATTTTGACTTTTTTTCTCAGAATTGCGAGTTTATATCTTTATAACTCACAACTGCAGAAAAAAAACAGAGTCAGAATTGTGAAATAAAATGTAACTTTATTTTTTTATTCAGTGGAAGAAATGGGCTTCCATAGTTTTCAACACTGATAATAATAAATGTTTTTTCTGCTTTGCATCAGGAATAAATTACATTTTAAAATACACTAAATAAAGAAATAAGCTATTTGAATTGCAATAATATATGCAGGATTAGAAACTTATTCTTTCAAAAACATTAAAGGGGTCGTCGGATGCAAAATTCACTCGAATATAAATGTGTGTTGGCACCCTATAATAATAAAAATCCACCCAGTGTTTTTTTTTAATCCCCACTTTCTCAGAACAAGCCGTTCACAGATTCTTGGCAGAGTGACGTAGTTCTGCAGGCCCCCCCACGATTGTTGATTGACACTAGCGTTTTATCACAGACCTGCCCTGAGTGAGCTGTAAACAGTCCGCCATTGTTTCGACGCTGGAGCAGGTGAAGACAAGAATGTCTCCTAAGCAATTGAGGTGTTTTGTTGTTGGATGTAATAATAAACATAGGAGTTGTCATTTATTCCCGACATCTGAGCTGCTGAAGACGCAGTGGATTACTTTTGTTTTTGAGGGAACGTGCCCCCGATCTCCTTAATACGTCTATCGCGCAAATCATTCGTGATCCAGCTTCACCTTTTTTTTTTATTAATCTTTGCAAATCGGCTTTCCTAATAATTTGCAAATTAGTTCCGTGACGGATGCTGCTAAAGTTATAAGTTTCACTCTCCCCACAGGAGAGAGGGGTGGGGTGAGCAGAGCTCATTAGCATTTAAAGGGGCATGCACTGAAATGTCTCGCTGTGAACAGAGCAAGCAGCAACCTCCGCTCTGTCTATTGAAACCAACACGGAAGTGACTTAAACTGCAATTCATTGACTGGCCACTAGAGACTGACTCCAAAAGGGAGTTAATCCCATAGACTCCCCATGTTAAAATCCCCAACTTTACAGCAGAAAAAGAATGTTTACAGCCTCGTACAAAAAGTGGTTTTGGTTTATATAGCTAATTGTGCCCTTCATGTCAACTTTGAGGGGGGTGAATTTTTTTATAACTAATCCATATAAATTATATCAAGCCTTAAAGTTCTGCATAATTTAGGGCGTGGCCACTTGAGTGACAGGTGGATTGCCGCTGCTGTCACCACCGTCGCGCTAGGTGGGCGTGGTTTCAGCAACCAGCTCCACCCACATCCCGCCTCTTTGCCCATTTTCGATTATTCGGGAGTGATGTGCAGTGACGCGATTCCAATGGCGACGGCCGACTCCTGCCCACTAAGAGCTTCAAAAATGCTCTTCAGAAACCGTGTCTTGACGTCACGGACACTACGTCCATATTTTTTACAGTCTATGGAACAGAGCTGTTTTTGACAAGGTAAGAAGGGTGTTGTTTTACACTACCATTGCGAAATTTTAAACAAAGTATGTTATAGACTTTTCATTAAGACTCTAAAGAATCATATGAATTTGTGGAAAATGGGCATCCGATGAAAAAAAATCTTGACTCCAAACCGTCTACATTTTTCAAAAAGTTTTTACTGTAAGTTATGTGTACCTTCTCATGCAGTCGTTCCAGCATGGCTGCAAGATAGGCCTCACGGTTCTCCTTGATCTGCTCCATCTTCATGATGAGTTTCTCCTCCGCCATCCTACTGAAGTTGCTGTTCTCCTCCATGGCTTTCAGCAGGACGTCCCGCTCGTGCTCACGTTTCTCAGCCAGGGCCCTCAGGACTTGAGCCTCCTGGGACTGGAAAGGAAGAGAGGGGGAGAATCATAGGAATCATCTGTTTATCAGTTCACCTTATATAAAAGTGTAATAAATATAAAACAAATGGTCAAACATTAGTTATATACACCGATATATAATACAAATGAATGGTTAACTCACTCTCCTCCTGTCCTCTGCTGCCTCCAGCTTCTTCTGGATGTCCTCCAGGGACATGTCCCTCTTTTTGGGAGGTGTAGTGATGCTGTAGGAGCCGTCAGCCGTGGGAGAGGGTGGCTTCAGGATGACCTCAAAGGCCTGGCCAGAAGCCCGCTTGTTAATGGGCTTAACCTCCATGTCTAAACACACAAGACATAAAGTAAAATAAATGCTGGGTAGAAACTGCAGTATGTCATGCAGCAAATATTCCTCTACACTTTGGTGGGGTTTGAACATCCGGATACATGCAATAAAATGCCTTCTGCTCATGAAATGAGCTCGTATAACTTTGTTATACAGTCATCCTGGACATTTATCAGACATTTATTGATGTATATTAGCTGTTACGATAATAAACGCGTATTGCAATAAAAAGTTATATCACGAAGATCAGACAGAATGAGCACTATAAAGTACAGCACATTATTGTAAATTCCTTCTACACTGCTTCTCATTATCAGTATAATATTTTCATTTCCTACCTTCAAACTCACCCATGACGGTCTTGCGTGCCTCTGGGTAGAGACAGGAGCAGATGAGGGAGACGAGGGAAAGCTCCTTCATCTTCTCTTTGTATGCTGTGGGGAGACACATCAAACAAAAGTATTGACCCAGATTCTGTCTCGCTGTTTTATGAATGATTATTCGAAACTGCATCGTTAATGTTGCAGAAAATAACCCAAATCATCTAGGTTTTCAACCAGAGGGACACTGAATAAAACAAAATATTAAATTTTAGTAGAATAAATGATGAGACTAACATAAGATATAAAGAAAAAAATGGAGCTAAAGAATAATTATAGATAGAAACATATATAAAAATCACATAATATACTAAATTTGAGAAATTTCTATATTGTATAAATAAAAAAACAAAAAATATTTAAAAATATTTATATAACTAAAATAACTAAAATAATATAACTAAAATTATATATATATATTAAAAAATTATATTATATATATATATATAATTACACCTAAATAAATTTACATACTACAGACAGATAGATAGATAGATAGATAGATAGATAGATAGAGAATGTTATTATTGAAAGCTGTTGTACTGTATTTCTGAGAAAAATGGTACAATTATAGTCAGTGTGTGTAACATTAATCAATTAATATATATTACATTAATAACAATGAATTAATTACTTAATTGATTAATACACACACACACAATATATGAGTGTGTATGTGTACTTGTAGAAATTTTTATATTTATATAAAAATATATAAAAAATATTTAGTTAATATATATATATATATATATATGTAGTAATAATAATTATTATTATTATTACACCTAAATTCATCTACATACTATAGATGTAAAATGTTATTGAAAGCTATTAATTATATAATAAGCTATTATATAATACAGTACGTATTTCTGAAACAAAAATGTAACAATTATAGTCAGTGTGTGTGCCATATTAATTATTAAATGTATAATTATATAATTATACATATATAATATATAATTAATTAATAAAATATAATATAATAATATTTATAAATTAATAAATAGTAATAATAATTATATAAATATATACATTTACACGTGTGTTTGTAAAATAATGTATAGAGAGAGAGATGATAGATAGATAGATAGATAGATAGATAGATAGATAGATAGATAGATAGATAGATAGATACATACATACATACATACATACATACACATATGTGTGTGTGTGTACATGTATGTTAATATATTTTATATATACATATATTAATGTTTGATATTTTTATAACTTACATTTTTTATATTTGAATACTGTGAAAGTAGTAGAGAGTGGTGTGGCTAAGAGTCTGGGTAGGGGTCACTGAGTCCAAAAACATTAAATCAATCAATAAATCAATAAAAAGCAAGCTAGCCTTAACAGCACTATGTTTTCATTTGAGCTTTCTAAGGAAAAACCAGCAGCCGTGTCCTCACATGCTCTGGTTTCCTACAAGACAATGTTCGCCACAAGCTCCACCATCCCCCACCGCCCAGCCTTCAGTGTTACATTATTTATTGGAATCCATTTTTATTCCGACTACTAAGGGTGTGTGCGGGGAGTGAGTCGGCAAGACCAGAGAAAACACAAGGCCAGACAGATTTCCAGATGGCGGTTTACGACGGCTACATTGATCCTACCGCAACCATTCCTCATCCCCAACTTCAGAATCATTTTTCTTTTTCAGCATTAAATGCTTAAGTGCAAACAAGCCTAAATCACACAAACATCAGTGATGGCAGGTGCTACATGAAGCATATTAATATATCTGATTTTCCTTGAAGACACAAGGTAGCGTTTATCAAGGCCAGCGCATTTAAGTTATAAATCAACGTCTTGACAGCAGCGCTGTGCTGATGTTATCAAACCGTGAACGCTTGGGGTTTTATTCAGCTAGATTTCCAGCACCAACCTACTTTCTTCATTCTCCGCCCAGAGGAGCCTGGAAAAATCTGATCAACTCCCTCTTCGCTCCCTGACGAGCTTATTAATCCCTCACAAATAGAGAGGATGGAGAAAACCAAGTGAGAGAATCACTGTGTTCACTCCCGCCAGGATTAAAAGCCCTCTGGCTGGCTGATTTTGGTGTAGGGGGCTTTAATTAGTAATTACTGGAGCAAACCATTTCTTCCGGTAAATTGAGGAGGTGGCGATGAAGGTTTAGTGCTGCGATATTGAGTGTTCCCAGACCTCGGTAAGCATTTCTCTCCTGCTGTCTAGTCAGAGTGAGATAAGGACGATAGACAGCTCACTGAAGCAAGTAATTCAGGTCAGCCGGCTGGTGAGCAGGTGAAAAGGATCTCACACACATGACTGCATCTGTATGTGTGCAAAACGCTGATCTAATCGAGAGTTTTCTACTGAAAAATATCAGATTTGTAATTAAGAAAAGAGCATTCACCGCCTGAAGACCACACCCTTGGCTTAAGATGTAGATATTGTGGCAACTGGTCAAAAAAAAAAAAAACACTGATTATGAATGTAACGATACAATAAACTATTGCATTGTGTTACAGTAAGTAATTCTCTGTATTTTGGCATAACTGTTTCCTATAAATCATATTTTCATGTACTATTTTTTATATACACACAGAAATGAATAAATCTAAATAATCTAATCTTATTATTTTATATTATATATATATATATATATATATATATATATGTATGTATATGTATGTATGTATTGCACATAAATTTGTCAGATTAATATATGCATTTAATTTCCGTTTTTTTTTCTTGACTGATTCTTTTATATCATACTTTAATGCACAAGTTTACATATATATTATACCACACATACTATATTGTAAGTATACATCTATCATTGTAAGTGTACATCTATTCTTTATCTTGACTGATTCTTAATGCATCGTATTATGCACTACAGTGATACAGACCATGTATTGCAACACCACTAAATATTAAGTAATATAAAAATGTGCATTGCTCAACATTTGCTATCAGGCTCTACGGCCCAGTGGACAAGCGAAAAGTCCTTTGTGTGGTTTGTTTGATAATGCATCAGCATGCCCACCCTGGAAATCAATAATGGCCCCTCCCACGTCTCTCTTTCTCTCTTTCTGCTCTGTCCACTGCAGCTGCACGGGCAAATGCCCCTCCAGATGAGCTCTCAGTATTCAGGAAATATCATCTGTTGTTATATCATGTATAGTTGGTTTTAAAGCCGAAGAAAATCATTAATTTTAAAATGCAATGGCATGGGCGCACCCCACTGTTCTGCAGCTTTGCTGAATGTGTATATTTGAATTTCCTGTTAGGTTCATGATTAATGGGGCTTGATTGGATTAGTCATACTACCCTCACATATCCAGTAATTGTAGATGATAATCGGGGTTATGTGAGAAGATTTATAAAGTATACAGGACAAAGACAGGCACCTGTCAGCTCTGGTTTGATATATGATATGCATTTCTGCCAATGCACTTCTGATATTATGGCCAATTATCCAATCATTAATTCAGATGCCTAATTGAGAGTCTAATTAAATAAGCCATGCTTTTAGATGAGTCATTGTGCACAGATTAAGACCTGATTTTCTTATTTTGAACTGGTTGACTTTAGAGGATATGGTGCTGACAAACACACCAAGGTCTTTCTGCAGGCTCTTTCAAGCCTTATAAATATTCCAAGTGTATTGATTATATTGATTGACATGTTCTTTCTCATTAGCGGGAGGATTCCCACAGGCATCTGTCGGTGCATTTCTTGTGTGTTCTGTGAAATGAAATGAAATATCCTAAAGACTCAGCTCTGTGTAATTGCATTGCATTCCATGGTAGGATTAAGTACACTGGTTTTCCAAATAAATGCCTCTTCAAGTTGTCATTTAACATTTTAAATTTCTAAAACAGAGACATTCGGACACAGTCAGCCAGTGCCCTGCCCTGAAGGCATCTCGCAAAGATGCAAAAAAGCAGACGCACACCTTTTCTATGGTATGCCCCAGTTTGGCCGCCTACAACATAATCCAGAATCACAACAGAGCACTGAGACATGCTTACCGGCGAGACGACTCGAGCCCTGACACACTTCCATTTAAAACATCAATCATCTGATGCTGCAGTCTGCCTCTCATATGGCGCTAGAAATGGTGCGAACGAAAGGATGCACATGCACATCCACAAAAACTTGCATTTAATCAGTTTTGTAAATGATGAATTGTGTTAAATATAAATCTGATGTGTGATGGTAGACTGTGTATGTCACAGGAATACACTTAAGTGTGAGAAAAGGTTGTTGTTTACCCATTATAAATGAGATTAAATAAAAATGCAGCCAGTAGAGTCTGTACGAGGTTAATAAACCCACCGGCTAATGAGTCATGCTCCCAAATCAGTGCAAACCACTGACAATAAACCAATTACCTACTATATAATTTGTGATAACTGCCTATAATTAAAGAATTTTATCTATATAATAAACATATCCACACTAATAAAAACAATAAGCTATTTCAAACACCCTGATTCATTAACTACCATACTGCGTTTGCCTATTTTAGCTTTGCTCGGCATTTAATACACTGGCCACACCTAGTTCATTTTATAAAAATGATAAAAACATCATGCATAGAGGATGTCAAAAGGTTTAAACTCTTCTGAGTCAGGTATTGCTAGGCTTTACAGGGTTTTCTGAAGGCTGAAACACAGAGCTGGATCTTGGGTGGGGTCCTTCTGCATTATGCTGGAGATGCATGAGCCGGCAGGTGCACTGTCATCATAAGAAAAACCTTTTTGAGATTTCAAAGCATTTTCCACTGTATTTCAAGACTGTAATAAGAGCATTTAATGCTTTTTCTCATTTATGAAGATGTCTCCATTTTTTCTAAGCAGAAGTGAGTAGGCAGCCTGGGTGCACCCAAAACGCACAGCCATATTTGAAAATAAAACAGCACGGGGTTTAAAAGATAAAGCAGATTTATATATCAGAAAATATTTGTGAAATCATTTTCCCCTCATCTACCCTTATTTCTATTTTTTTTTTCTGCATCAGGGTCTATTGTGCGCGGATCTCTCAGCATCTCTCAGCATCCTCCCAGCATCAAAGAGACACGGACCGACGAACAAAATGAAGGAAGGTTTGTCTTACCGATCGCAGTTTTGGCCATGGCTGGAGCTGTTGCGGTGACTGGTGCGTCTCAGGTCTGTTCGGTGGAGAGGAACCGGTTCGCTCTGATAAGGCACTGAGTCAGCAGAAAGGCGCTCTGAGGGAAAGAGTGCGTGTGTTCAATCAGATTGGCTGCTGTTGTCCCTTTACGCGCAGTTCCAAGTGAAAGGCTGTCGCACGCCCGCTCTAATGTACAGGAGGTTGTCAACGGTGAGGAGCTTACAAGGTGACTAATTGCGTCTCCCCCCTTTTTCAGCAGTGGTGCAGCCCGTTCATGCACAGCTCCCAATGATTTATATTCATATTTTATGGTAGACTACATCAGAAGACGGTGGTTACTGGAAGCGCTGGTATATCACTGGATACGGTAAACTATATGAAGCACGAATAATATCATATGGATTATTTGATCTGAATAGTCTGTCATCACTGCATCAATTTCATAACCTCTTCTTCTTCCCTCTAACAACAGTATTCACAATTCGTACATAAATGATTCGTATATGTTATATGCTGCGCATTTGTATTTTATAATTAATTTTACATAAATTTGTAAAGATACGGTGGTAGAAGCACCACCAAAGCAGCAGTAGGACATGGAGAGCCCCTCCCAGCACTATTAAGGGTCCCTTGAGATTAAAAGGCTGTCTTATGCCTTTATCTGTATCAAATGTATCTCAATATACACACATACACAACATACAAACATGTCAGAGTAGGCCTAATTCTCGATGTGATATAGCTGTAAGTGCATAAAGAATTACAAAATTGTAAAATACTTATTTATTCATAATAAATAAGCCCATGTAGCCCCTTTAACAATGATTTATTACTACATGTATATGCACATCCAGTTCCAGCTCCTATTAGAAATGCATGAATTATGAAGGAAGCGAAGACTGCAAAATAAATAATAAAAGTTTCTGTGTCTGAACAAAGTGGGTTAGAAATGGCTCAGCACTACATGAAGGATAGCATGAGTTGCATTACTAGACATATGAGACCTCTGTATTATCTCACATTGTAGATTAAATAATCAATAGGCCTTGTTAGCATTTCCTGCAATTTCTTGATTTAAATTATAACACAATATCATCTCCATGTTTTTATTATTATATCTCCTGAAAAACTGAAGGCTAAATCTCGTACAGATAGCCTATTATCAGACAAGTCCGCTCAGGGTCACGCCTAAGATTCACTAGTAAATGGAGCGCTGCATTATCTTTTTCAACCACGTGGTGGCATTAGATCCTTAATTATGGAAACGTCAGAGCCGGTTATAACCAAGTGCATGGTTTCATTTACAATATTTCATCAGAAAAAAATGTTCTATGATAAGTCAAAACGGTACATATTTTCAGAATTGGTTTATCAGTGGAAAATGGCAGTTTTGAGGTGGAAAAATGGAAGAAGTAGCTTACAATTAAATGTTAATTAAATCTCAAGTTATAAATTTCATGTCTTCAGAATGTGTATTTCTTTATTGTAATTCCACCATTGCAAACCAACTGTGTTTGGCAGTAACTAGTTACTAGTTAATTTAGTTTCTGTAATAATATTACTTTTTGCAGTAACTAGTAGTGTAACTAATTACTAATAAGATTCCAGTATAATATTACAGTTACCATAAAACAGCTTAGTTACTTCTGACAAATCAAATATTCCTAGATTTATTTTCAGACTTTTCACAACTAGCACATGCATGTGATGTCCCCAGTGCAGCAGGCAAGCTTGGAATATGGAAACGTTTACATTCAGCAGATAGAAATATTGCATTATATTGCATTACACTTTACTCTGGCATTACATCCCACCCACATCCCTCTGATCAGCATGTGGTACATTATATAATTAAAAATCTTTTTGGAAAATTTAATTATGTGATCTGATGATATACATAATGAAATATAATCGTATATGGGTAATGGAGAAATTGCAATTAGCTTCAAGCTACACATGACAATTAATGAGATTAATACAACACTTACACTTGAATGTCACTATCAATCACTACTGAGTGTTTGTAATAACTTCTGACTGCGACCCAGTGTGGATTTTGGTCAAACGATGAGGCAGAAATATGCAGTGTTGGGGAGTAACTAGTTACATGAAACAGACTTATGTAATTTAATTACAAAATAAATGTAATTGTAATTAGTTACAGTTACTGAGAAAAAATGTGTAATTAAATTACAGTTACTTTTAAAAATGTTAATGATTACAAAGAGGGTTACATCTGAATTTTCACACACACACACACACACACACACACACACATACAGATTTAATTGAATTTTTTCATAGATTGACTGCTCTAAAATGAAACCAATGTTTCAGAAGTTTAGGACACAGAATAGGACACTTTCCTATTCTATTCCTTTCCTTTCCTTTACTATTCCTATTTCCTATTTAGGTTTATGCATATAGTTTATTTTTGAAGATTAATTGTATTTTTCCAAGGCATTGTTAGATGCCAGTGTTTTCTGTCATAACTATGCAAACATTTCATTTCTAAACCAATATCATAGTTATTAAACTATTTCTTGTTACGATTTTAAATCTGTATTCAACCTCAAAATGATCCCAAAGCAAATAAGAGGTGTTAAGTCTGAATTTGTGGTGGCTGTGCTTTAAATTCAATTATTACATGACTCTGTGGAATGCTTGATTCTGATTGGTCAGTCATGGCATTCCAAGGTACGTTATTCCCTGATAACAACCGGTAAAAGCTAATAACACACACTCCGCTAATAACACGGGCAGCTTAAGTCGGCACTATATGCTTGATAGATTTTCTTGGTGGAAGCTTTGCGTTTGGTTAGCTAATAAAATTTTAAACCTAATTAAATATTTATGTGTACAATTTCTTAATTTGGTCATCCTGGTATTGTGGACTCACTCTATTTTTTTCATACAAACGCAGCTGCTGCCATTGTGTTTTGTACACTGTAATGGATTATAAGATAACTAGTACTGTAAATACTAGTACTTATTTATTTATGTGGTGAAATGTTGTGTAATAAAAGTGGTATGACTGCACTGTATGCCTAAAATGTCTGTCTAGTTTGAACTTGCCACTTGCTAGCAACTGCTTTCTTCATGGAAGCTTTGCATTCAAATATTTAATTTATATTTAAATTCAAATATCTGCCTGGTTTAAATGTTTACATGATTAACAGTTGAAAATATTAGAAATTTAGAAAAGTAATCAAAAAGTAATCAAATGTAATGAGTTACATTACTTTAATAATTACTTATTACATTTTAAATAGAGTAACTTGTACACTTGTAATATGTAACCTATTACATTTCCAATTAACCTTCCCAACACTGGAAAAATGTTGTAACATTCTAGAAGAATTTTATATGGAAGACACACAGTTACAACTGTGGGGCGTGAAGAAAAAGTAATGTAACTAGTAGTGTAACTAATAACTGTTACCAGAAAATAATAAGTAACAATATTACTTTTGAAATGAGTAATGAGTAATGTATTACATTCTTTGAGTAACTAGCTCAACACTGTACATTACTGAATCAGTTTTACTGCTGCCATCGTGAACTTGTAGATAGAAAAGGGGAGGGGGAAGCACAACACATAGATGGAGACTTTGGCCTCCATTTATATATACATATAAAAAAATCATCGAGTATTTCATTGCGTTAGCAGACAGAGTGGCTCTATTTTTCATTTGTTTAAATATATCTAATAAAATTCATGGAGCAGGCTGGCCTGCCTTAGTTTATCAACCAATTACTGTGGAGACGTCGCTTGAACTGTTGCTTGAACTGCCCTGTCTCGCCGATATGTAGTAAATACAGGGATATATTTAAATAAAATAAATCTACAAGGCTCCCTTTCGAGCAGCTGGACATAAAACAATCTTAGAACAGAATTAGCAAAACCCAGTGACTAACAGGCTCAGTGAACCTGAACAAAAGTTATTCTGATGGCCTTGTCTTCTATTTGACGTAATATTAATACAAAAAATTGTAAAAAGAGTAGTGAAAATAAAAAAAAATAATAAAAAAAAAGAAGAAGAATTTTTAAATATATTGTCTTGTATATGTCATTTTTGTACATAAATGTGGCCAAAAAAGCTTTTATTAAGCAGTTTTGCCAAAAAATAAAAAAAACAGCTTTTAAATGTATGTATGTATGTAAGCAGGAGGCACACTACATTTAAAAAAGGCTGTTCTATTTTTTATTGTGTGTGTTTTTGCAAAACTGCTTTTTTTTTTTTTAATATCCACAAGTCTCCACTGCAAAAGGGTTTCATTAATGAATTTAAAATGAGTTTTGGTTATGCTTGAAAGAAACTAAGGCTGCATAGTTTTCAGATATTGTCATTGGGAAATTTAATTTAAAGAGCAGTGGGAGGACTACTGTAAATGTGAGAAATAGTTTCACTAAAGTTCATGGTTACTCTTTAACTAGGAGACCTGAGCCAAACTGGGGGCTTTGTTATGTTTCCAGCATAGCAATGATCAAGAATGCATTGTACTCACAGAACAAATAAGCAGGGAAAGTAAGAGCTCTGAATAAATAAATCCTACATAAATCTCTTTTAAAACCAGTTGCTTAGTTCACGAAAAAGTTCACACTAACATTTTACAGGACTTTATTTCTGCTTCAGCTATGCTATTAACAATGGAAATTATTTGCCTTATTGCACAGCTGAGTGAGCAGAAGCACAAACTCACATCATTAATAAACTGGCTGTAAATTTCAATAAGTTAAATCCTTGTGCACTTTCTATAAATACAGTAAGACTTTGTTGCCCATTTTAAAAGAAAAAAGCTTTAAAATGCACAAATTACATTATTTGTGCTGTATTAAAATGAATAAATTTAACATTAATTTTTTTAATTAACATATGAAATGTTGCCCATATGGTGATTTTGGTTTGTCCTGCCTCAGAAGTCTTGAACTTTTTGACTGTATCTAACAATAAAAAATAAAATAAATGTTATGACCTGACGTTATGATAATTTATAACTGACATGGTATGATAATTTGTAATTAAAACGTAGTGGATAAGTCAAAAAATATATTAAAGGTTACAGACTGTTTAAACGAAGTGCAAAAAAAAATGGCGAAAAAAAAAAAACTTGTAAAAATTCCTTATATATAATTTGTGTCATGAAACTTTAGATGGTGCAGGCTCATAAGTTCTTAACGCAAACTATGACATTCACAGCGTTAAACTACTTGGCACAAGCTGATTGGTTCATGTTGCATACACAGCCAATGAGCTTGCTGCTTTTATGGCTGGTTAGCATTCACTAGAGCAGTTCCCTGAGTTTCTCTAAAGCCCTCCACATCCCCAGCTCCACCTGTATAGATCTTCTATGGATTATTATATATTTACATATGCTATTTGTGCAGAAGCAGTATGCCTTAAATACTATACATATACATATATACACACACATACAGTGGGTACGGAAAGTATTCAGACCCCCTTAAATTTTTCACTCTTTGTTGTATTGCAGCCATTTGCTAAACTCATTTAAGTT
>JAHKKF010523945.1:0-17108 GCA_019740295.1 Labeo calbasu | reverse complement strand
TCATGTGACACTGAAGACTGGAGTAATGATGCTGAAAATTTAGCTTTGATCACAGGAATAAATTACATTTTAAAATATATTTAAATAGAAAGCAGTTTTTTTTAAACAGTAAAAATATTTCATGATATTACCGCTTTTGCTGTAGGTTGAATCAAATAAATGCAGGCTTGGTGAGCAGACGAGAATGCTTTAAAAAAATCTTACTGTTCAAAAACTTTTGACTGGTAATGTATTGCAGCTTTTTTCTGCATTTTTCATACATTATACAAAAAATATTGGAGTACATTTTAGTTTTTCTACTTCAAATTTTCACATTGATTTCAGTGTCTTCCTTGCCATTTTTTTGTAATTGTGAAATTTACTTATAATTTCTGAGTAAAAAAAGGTTATACTCACTTTAGACCACTGGAAAACTCATATTGGATATTTATCTTAATCCGCTTGTTATTACCCATCTGAATCAGAGATATTCACACTGTCAATAATCTTTGTCCTTAGAGAGAAGAAAGTTATGGATCTCTGCAAATCTCAGAAGAAAGTGTACGACTCCTTCCAGGATGAGCTGGCTGATTACATCCAAGTGCAGAAGGCCCGGGGACTGGAGCCCAAAGCAGGGCCGGGCCCCGTGGGACAAGCAAGCAAGGGTCTGGATGAGAGTGAAAACGAAGGTCCACAAAAAGCAGAAGAGATGCCTCATCCTGCCCAGCTGGTACCACATTTTCCACCTCCTGGTTTCCCTCAACCTCACTGGCACCCACAATTCCAGTCTCAGGTCACTCAGTTTGGCTTTGGGATGAGAAGCCCTGTCCCACACTACCCGCCGGGATATATACCCCATACCCGTCCTCCATTCACACCTGGTCACTTATATAAAAGAGAGAGGAGCCCTGAGTCATTTAGCTCCTCTTCTTTCTCAGACTCCTCCTCCTACTCTAGCAGCAGTAGTGACAGCAGCAGCAGCTACGACAGCAGAGAGAGGAGGAGACGGAAGAGGAAGATGAAAAAGCGAGGAAAAAGCAGAAGAGACCAGGAGGAAGGGTCTGATACGGAACGAGGTGAAAGGAAAAAGAGGCGAAAGAGAGACAGGAGGGGAAGCGTAGAAGGAGAAGAGGATAAAAAGAAATGGAAGGAGAGGAGAAAAAGAGAGAGGAGCTCTAGTGAAGATGAGGAAACTAGAAGTAAAAGAAGAGCAAGCAAGAAAAGTAAGAGGCATGGGGATGGACAGCATGCAAAGAGACGAAAAGAAGAGGAACAACTGGAAAAACAAGAGGTTGAGGTGCACGAGGAACCTCAGGGAAAGATGGAGGAACACGTAGAGGTCAGGACAGAAATTAAAGACAGCAAACATAAACACAAAAAAGAGAAGAAAAAAGGCAAAGAGAAGACGAATCAAGAAGACAACAGGACAGAGGAGGAAAGGCTCTGGGATGAGACGATTCTTGGTGTTTTTTAGATGTTTCTTTCGATGATTGTGTGACAGTATTGTACTAATAAACTGCATAGGACCTCAAAAAAAGCATTTTGCTGAAATCTAATGGACACTTCTCACTATTTATGCTCTCTGAAGAACTCTAAAGGCCTTTCTTTAATACAGAAACTCATATGCTCCTTTTTAAGGAATCAAAAGTGAACATTTGGTCATCATTTATTAGTTTCAAACCTATATGACATCTGTGGAACACAAAAGCAGATGTTTTTAACAATGCTCATGCTGCTTTTTTCCAATTTAATAAATGTGAATAGAATCTGTCAATCTGCACTGTTTTCTAATTTTTGGTGAGATACAGACCAAAATTGATTCACAAATTTTGGCTGAAAGTATTGCTGCCTGCAATTCCACACATTCAACCTTGCAGAAAGGTGACGTGCAAGAAACTACAGTGTTTGTCAAACACACAGCTATCAAATGGCTTACACTTTATATTGCGCAAGTTGTATGAACTAACTGTTGGGTTTAAAGTAGTTAACTTCCAGAATGAAAATTTCCTAATAATTTACTCATCCTCATGTCATCCAAGATGTTCATGTCTTTCTTTCTTCAATCGAAAAGAAATTAAGGTTTTTCAGGAAAACATTCCAGGAATTGTCTCCATTTAGTGGATTTCAGTGATGACCAACGAGTTGAAATTGCAGTTTCAATGCGGCTCCAAAGGGCTCTACACGACCCCAGCCAAGGATTAAGGGTCTTATTTAGCGAAAAATAACAATTTATATAATTTGTAACCACAAATGCTCATCTTGCACTAGCTCTGCGATGCACATGTGTGTCTTTACGCATTGCATACTCATGTTGGAAAAGTCACACGCGGTTAGTTCTTCATCTATGTACCCTAAAAAGGTAGGGAAGGGCGAAAAACTAAAAATCTCATGTTCTTCTCAAACTTCAAAATCGCCTGACATAGTTGTTTCACGTTTGACTTTTTTTTTGCACGTTCGTTTTGTAAACACTGGGTCGTTACTTCTGTCTACGTCACACGTGGTTGATTGCGTCTTTACATCAGTGAGGTCAAGCATTTGTTTAAAAAGTATATAAATTTGTGTTTTTCTTAGAAAATGACAAATTAGACCCTTATTTCTCAGCTGGGATCGTGTAGAGCCCTTTGAAGCTGGATTGAAACTGCAACTTGGACCTTCAACCCGTTGGCCACCATTGAAGTCCAGTATATGGAGAAAAATGGAACGTTTTCTTTAAAAACCTTAATTTTTCTTTCAACTGAAGAAAGAAAGACATCTTGGATGACATGAGGGTGAGTAAACTATTAGGAAATGTTCATTCTGGAAGTATTCTTTTGTCTTTTTAGGGCTCAGCGACATTTCGTTTCAGTGTGGAAAAGAGCAGCATGAACATTATGCTAAACCTCTCCTTTTGTGTTCCACGGAAGAAAGTCAGTCATACAGGTTTGGAATAACATAAGAGGGAGTAAATGATGTGAAAATGTTTATTCTTTGAAATGCTCAGGACTACAGACTTTAGGACGTCTCTAGAGCTGCGCTTCTCTCTTGGAGAAATCACTTTTTATATCTTATGGTGCGATGCAAAAACACTACATGAGCCTCCACCATGTCCATGTGGATGTATCCTTCAACTTGCTTCATGCTTTGATGAAATAAACCCCTCCCACTGTTTATATCAGCATAGATTTTGTATTTTCTCTGAAAGTCTTTGAAGCATTTCCAGTTTTATTCTCAAGGGGGCGCTGATTGCAAATGTACGCTCTATGCTCCGTGGATTTGCTAGAAACGTCTTTCAGACTTAATCTTTCTGTATTTAAGAAAGACATGACAACAGGAATAAATGCTGAGAATAAAACGTGGTCCGTGGTCCGAATAGTGGTGGATCAGCATACGTTAAACATGTCCTTGAATCGGAAGAGCTCAGTTTGTAATCCTGGATTCTGTTGCGTTTCTGTGTTTTAATGCCAGCCTCATTTGATGCAGCATATGCAGGAAGATTTTTGTTTGCTGTCAGTCTAACAGGTGCAGGAGTTGAATGAGGACACGACTGCTACTCTGTTGACCTCTTTCTTGCATAGAGCTGCATTTCCCTTTTTGGTAGTTATCACAATCATGCAATCATCCGTTTATTTAATTACTGTGCTGCTAAGTTGATTTCCAATGTCTCTGTTAAACAATCCCAAACTTTTGGAGTATTTTCTGACCGCTCAGGGAACATACTGATCATGGGAAGATGAATGTGGATGTGTTTCAGAGGAAATGATACTTGAAAATGCATTAGTTACATCACATTCGCATGTAAAATGAGATGGTTCAGCCAAAAATTACAATTTTGTACTAGCTCTAATTTGTTTCAAACGCATATGAGAATGGGGACGTTGACTGGTTTGTTTCAAAATGACAAAAAAGCATCACAAAATGATCATAAAAGTTGTGCACTGCATTTTGGTCATAAATAGACCAAAAATTTAAACCATTTAAGCTTAGAGGTTTGACTGATGAAATCGATGTTATGCATTTATGACGACTGTATGACAATTTTTAATTTCCAATTTCAAGCCGGTTTGAAAATGTGGAAGCACAAATGGAATTATAAGTAACTATAATAATTTTATGATACATTCCTGGTGCCGTTTTGTCATTTTAAAGACTGGCCAGATGTCCATTTCCTTTTACTATATAAGAAAACGTGTGTTTTTGAAATAAGTCTGTTACGCTCACCAGGGCTGCACTTATTTGATCAAAATACAGTAAAACTGTAATATTGTGAAATATTATCGCCATTCAAAAGAACTGTTTTCTATTTTAAAATAATTAGTCCTTAAAATGTGTTCCTTATTATTTTAACATAATTTATTTCTGTGATGGCAAAGCTGATTTTTTTTCAGTTTTCAGTCATGATCCTGCAGAAATCATTCTAATATGCTGATTTGCTTAATTTTAAAAATCTAACTAAATAATATTACATGGAACAACATGATGGAACAGAATGGAACAGAATTTTCATTTTTGCATGAACTATCCCTTTAATTTGCATGCAGGATGAATTCTGTTGTTTGTAATTCGACTAACCATGTTTTGATCTTCAAATGCACTTGTATTAAATTGTGGATCTGACACCTGTCGCTTCTCACACAGCTTTTGTACTTCAGAACTGTGAACTTTTTTCCAAGTCTCTGTAACCGCAAAGTTGAAAGCCCTCCATAGACACAAGCTTATCGACAGCGTTCTCTCGAGCCCCCTGAGATCTCCTGTTTTCAAAGAATCGTGTGGTTCGGCTCCGTGTCTTTGTCGTACCCTCGACCTCCAAGGCGCGTGCATCTCCCACATCCTCCCCTCTTCACGACCCCTCCTCGGGCCCGTGAGCCCCTCCAGCCCTCCTCGAGAGACGAGGGCCAATGAACGAGATCTTAAAGACTTCAGCTTAAACTCCTACACAAGCCCCTCTGAGCTTCAGGCTTCAGAGTCCCACACACTCAGAAACTTCATTAGTGCAGTTTATCTAGAATGTGGAGTGGAAAACAAACACGTTGGTTTTGAGTTGAGAAATGTTGGGTTTCTAAATAAAAACCAACAATTTGACTTTGTGGTGTAAAAACAGGCCCACAGTTTTTAAGGTCTTATGAAATCCGTTATTTTTTTTTCCAAATTCCGTTTTTTCCATTCATTTTTCTAGACTGTTTTAATGGTTACATTAAATAATATCAAAAAAGATTTTAAAAAGCATGTCTAATTAATCAAAATCATGAAACTTACACAGTATAACAGGGATTTATGAAAAGTTTAACAAAGATTACATTTTCAAGGCCCTATCAAAAAACATTTTAGTTTATTCTCAAATTGAGTTTTTTTAAACCAAATTCCGTGTTTTCTATAAATCTTCTGAATTATATTCCAATGGTTTCATTCAATTGTAATAATCAAAAGCATCTCTAATTAATTGACTTTATTAATTGATTATACATGTCTTTTTTTCAGATATACTGTGTCGTTTTGGTAAATATTAATTGGTAAATATTTTTTTTCTGGTAAATATTCCTTAAAAAATAATATTTTAGTAATAGTTTTATTATTAGTAGTAGTACTATCATTACATGAATTAATATATTTCTATCACAGTTTATTAAAGTTACACCGAACTTTTATTTTGACGGGTTGCTGTGAAGACCTTTAAGTTTCTGTTTGTATATAATATGAGGATAGCTCCCCCCAAAATGCCCATTAAGTGACTTAAAATGCCTGTTAAGTGACTTTCGGAGCAGTTCTAGAGGTTATGTTTATGCACTCATATTTTGAGGCGGCAGAGGTTGAAAACACGCTTATACGTTTTGTAGTAAACAAAACCATTCACACAGAGGAACGCAGAACATGCAGGTTTCATATTTAAAATAGTACATTTGGGGCTTAATATTGACAGACACTAGTCTGTATCTCGTGTTTGATTTAGGTGTACTCACCTACATTTTATTTATTCATCCAAAATTTGGCAAATTCCGTGACATTCCGCGTTATACAGTAAATTCAAATTTTATGACCGGATTCCGCGTTTCCGGCCACGTCTTCCGCTTTTTCTTCAGAGTTGTTCGGCGTTGCTGTCATGATTCTAGGGAGGAATTTTCATTGCATATTAATAAACAAACCTTACTTTATTAGTTATTATGAACTAGATGTGTATGTTCAGCCTTGAGGCCTTGGAATAAACTTACTGCGATCTGCTCTGTCGATATGTGATTGCAGTGAAAAGAGATTTTACACTGTGGAAAAAAAAGTTTTCCAAAATGCTAATGAGTGCTTTTGTTTTTCTTTAGTTTGACTGAACTATTAATTTAGCCAAATGATATGTTATTGCGTAGGTACAACTGTGTGTATTCAATACCATACTGATTTTTTTATATATTTGTAAAATATTTTTGTAATAATTTTATAATTATTAACATAACTTAATTTTAATTTAATATTTTTAAATAATCTTTAAAGTCAGTAATTAAATTTAAGTTGTTTCAGCTGTGCTTTGATGTAAAAATTTAAAGCAGCATTCAAACTTAATGACGTTGCAATATCATGCATTTATACAGAAGATATCTGTGCCTCATGGCACACATTTTGCGGGCATAATGTGACATGATAAAAATCAGCACTTCGAAATGAAATGTATTTTTGTTTTCCACATCGCAGTGTTGCTGATTATATGCCACCATCAGTAGTTGTTCCGTATTAAGGGTTATAATGGTTAATTAACTGATTTTATAGGTATTTTCTTTATTAATCAGCATTGGCAGTGTGTTTAGTTGAATGTGTGATTAATTTCAGTCTTGTCTGATATTTATCACAAGTGTTTTTATATTATGTGTTTGTGTTTGATTTGATGCAGCGGCAGCTGTGGTGCTCTGCGGACAGATGCAGGTGTTTCTCGGGTCACACACCTGCATTTGGGTTCAAGTTAGGAAAGACGTTTAGGGTTTAGTAAACCTGCGCATTTTGTTTCAGGTTAAAGAGAAGAGCAAAGTCCTTTAACGTTCAGTAACTATAAAAATAATGTAATCACCAGTGGGTTTTGCTATTTTTGTAAATATGTAAAATTCTAGCTATTGAAATTAATTCGTAGATGGTTTAGATCTCATATGTTTGCATTTTAACTACCTGAGTTTACGATTCTGACATCTTGTACAATGTGTTGGTTAAAGTAGAGGTCTTTAAAATGTCTGTTATGAAACGGATCACAATTTATATACTAACAACAGTGCATTGCAAAATCAGCCTAAACGTTGTCGCGTTGCGCTCTGAAATATGACTTATTAAAATCATACGTTTTAATGCTTTTGCATGTGCAGTAGTCTGAATAGAGCTGCTATTTATTTGGTAACAAAACTGAAAATTTGTGTTTTTTCCGAAAAGTCTCCTGATTTTTCCTTCATGTTTTCTGTTTCGCCTGACTCATTCTCTGATAGGCTGTCAGTAATTGGTTCATTGGCCCCACACACTGCAGGCCCTCCTTTCTGCGTGACACATGAAGAACAGAAAGGAAAACACAGACACACAGTTGACAGCTCACACACAGACACCCAAGGATGACCCTCTCTTGCATGTGCTTTTATTTGCTCGTATGGGTGGCAGGTAAGAACTTTCCTTTTCATTATATTTTAAGAGCTGTCAAACCTTTTTCATGTGATCAGACCTGAAACGTAAGTGATATAATAATATGAGCTCAGCGTGAGGAAGTCTGCATAAGTCAAAATGAATGATGACTGTTGTGACATCTTTTGCTTAAATACTGTCATAAATGTATATCATCCTGAGAAGATTGTATTTTTAAAGTCTTTTAATATAATGTATTGTGATGGTATCGATGCTGCGATGTAGGCCTAAAAACGTTTTGCATCCTTAGGCGATTACGAGATTTTTTGCGCTTTAAAACATTTGGATTTGATGAACTGTTTGTATATTTTGCAAACACATTACATTTGATAATATATAAAAGTTTCTGAAAAGAAACAGTGTATCTGTCAAAGGTGTGTTATAATGTATGACAAGCCAGGTAATTCAATAACTGAGTTTCTTTCAGTTATTTGTATATAAATATACTGTAATGTAAAAGAAATATTCACATGTATTAATTAATATATTCTCAAAATGCTCACTTAAGTTTAACCCTTTTCGCTCTGATTTGTTTGTTTGATCTGGTTTGTTTTTGGCTGGTTTTCCAGAATGATCTTCTCTGTCGAAGTCAGCGTTAAACACAAATTGGTTTGCAACTGAAATCTGATTGACTAAAACTCACTCTCAGCCTATTTTGAAAACAGTATTTTGTGTGAATGGATTTTTTCTGTTCTCTGACATATGGACTGTAATGTTTTCTTCTCTTATGAATCTATGCCCACATAAGCACATCTCAGAGTGTCAAAACGAAAATGTACTTTTTCCCCCCCAGGCACTGATAAGAGAGGAAAACTCTTTTGCAAGAAGATATAGATACAAATTGCCTACAAGTGTTTTGTCTATTCAGTTTTCCATTCTTACATAACAAGGAAATAACTGATTGTGTGATATGTGTATCTAGTTTTACACAGTCAATTGTGAAAGGGACTCTAGCATTTTCTGTTTATCTTTCACAGTTTCTAAATCTATGTTAAACCTGTCTCTATACTTTCTGTATAGAAAAAGATGTGGAAAATATCTGATTTAATACTGTTTTAGAGTAAATCAGTGTCCTCTGAAAAGACTTCTACAATTTTAAATAGCTACGTTGTTAAACGTAAATCAAAATGTGTTTAACGAACAAAGCAGGACTTAGAATTTTTCTTTGTTTCTTCTAAAGCGGCTGCGATCCCTACCTTCCAAGCTACGTCGTCTGTTCACTACACTAAAATCAATGACTCGCAAACTCTGACCTGCGAATGTCCAGATCACGCCTGCCAGGAGGTGTTTTGGTACCGATACCTTGAGAGGACAAAGACTCTTCAGTTCCTCCTGTATGTCAACAGCGCTGGCCGAGAGCAACATGGAGAAGTTGACGACACTCGCTTCAAGGGCTCCGTGTCCTCTGGACAGAAGGTGATCTACTACCTGCGTATAACAGGACTACAGGAGAATGACATCGGCCTCTATTCCTGCATGTTTAAAACTAAAAATTCGATGCCTGTCGGAGATTACATAATGCCTGGAGGTATAGCAGAACTCTCCTTAAGTCTTGGTCCTCTGTCTTTCTTGAATTTCCTTTTTTAAAGGTGGCTAGTAAATGAAGAAAAGACTGAAACAATGAAAACTGAGACACCTAATGTTGGTTACAGAGTCATATGTGACCCAGAACCACAAAACTAGTCATAAGGGTCAATTTTTTAAAATTGAGATTTATACAACATGTAGTGAATTTCCACTGATGTATGGTTTGTTAGGACAGGAAAAATCTGCAATCTGAGGGTGCAAAAAATCAAAATACGGAGAAAATCGCCTTTGAAGTTGTCCAAATGAAGTTCTTAGCAATGCATATTACTAAGTTTTGATATATTTACGGTAGGAAATGTACAAAATATCTTCATGGAACATGATCTTTACTTAATATCCTAATGATTTTTGGCATAAAAGAAAAATTGATAAGTTTGACCCATACAATGTATTGTTACAAATATACCCGTGCTACTTAAGACTGGTTTTGTGGTCCAGGATCACATATTAGTAAAATCACACTAGCATTGAGGTTCCTGTCCCTAAAGTGAGACGATCTTTACCGGGTGTGAAGTTGGAGATGTTTCCGAATGTTCGCGTTATCCTCTTTCACGGTGCTCAAGAACATCTCAAGATCTTAAAATAAGTGACTATTCAGACAGATTCAGAGATATTTGGTCTTAGAATCCCAAAGAAACGAAAGCTCATGTTAATTGACTTGGTTTATATATCTTCTTGATGTTCTCTATTCGTTGTTCTCCAGTAAATCCTCCAACACTTCAGCCGCCAACAGTCAAGACCCAGAAACCAAGAAAGACCTGTAATTGCAAACCCCCCAGCTCTCCTAAAGGTGCGGACTGAGACGTACTGTTACATGTTGCTGATTTCATCCTGTTTCATATTGTTTTGTTTAATTGGTTTCTTTGTGTTGTGTCGCAGGCTGTGAACAAACGGTGCTTTGGCCGGCGATAGGTACTCTCCTGCTTTTGGCCATTACACTTGCAGGCACTCTTTACTACTTCAGTCGTGAGTACACACACACTTGCACATTTTCCAACACAGTGGTCAATGAAAGAGCTTCACAACTTCAGTTTTGCCATGTGACATGCTTACTCTCGCATACATTGTTTCAGATGTTCAGATACCCTATAAAAACCAAGTGTGAGTTACTGAAGTACTTAGAGTGTAGTTCAGAAACAGTATAAACAGTTTAACATATAATAAGTGTAGCAAAATCAACTTAAATGTGACCCTGGACCACAAAGCCAGTCATAAGGGTCAATTTTTTAAAACTTTCCATTGATGTATGGTTTGGTATGATAGGACAATATTTGGCTGAGATGCAACTATTTGAAAATCTGAAATCTAAGGGTGCGAAAAAATCTAAATATTGACAAAATCGCCTTTAAAGTTGTCCAAATGAAGTTCTTAGCTATGCATATTACTAATCAAAAATCAAGTTTGGATATATTTACAGTAGGAAATTTACAAAATATATTCATGGAACATATTATTTACTTAATATCCTAATGATTTTTTGCATAAAAGAAAAAACTGTAATTTTGACCCATACAAATACACCCGTGCTACTTAAGACTGGTTTTGTGGTCCAGGGTTACAAATAGCAATTTTATTTAAAATTTCATATGCTTGTCGCAAGCCTCATAACTTTTTTTTAATATATTTGGACAACAGGTCTACCTAAGAAGTGCAGACATCGATTTGCCAAGTAAGTTGAAAAACCAGCAGCTACATACTGAAGTTACATACACATTATTTAATAAATGTTATTTCTGTGACTTAAAATGTGTGTTAAATTATCTTTTGGCCTTTAAAAAAAAAAAGCAACTAAACAGGTTATGGTTGGGTTAACGTTCATTTGCGAGACTGGCATCTCGCATCAAAGCCCTTTGTTGACAGTTAGACTTATAAGACTCGGTGAAACTTTGATAAACATGTAAATAATTTGTCAGCCTATTTCCACCAGTATCATGAGCTTTAAAAAATGTTTAACTTCTTAAAAAGCTACTGTGTCATTCTCTCCATAGGACGAATGCGTTACGATGAGCTGCGAGAACACACTCTTCATCTCCAAACAAATGTAAGTATCTAAATTTAGATAAATCATAACTTTAAAAAAGTTTAAATAGATTCTTTGTCATATATAACAGTCTGTATTTTTTGGTTCATTTGCAGGTGGTCTTTTTCTCTCCGAAGTGTGGATGTGTACAAGTCTTTGAAATTTTGTCATGGCTTTACAAATATCAACTATATTGGGTTTGAGAATGTAAAAAAAATTGTGTAAATAAAAAATACCTAAAATTTTCACAGTTCACTGTTGATCGGACATATTCAAGCTACTGTCCATTGTCTAACTTGACTGAGTTAAACTAGAGCTGTACAGTTTTCTAATTATGATGTTTTATCTCACATGCTGTCATTTTATGCTTTTGGTGTTGTGCTCATTAAATAATTATTCCAATCATGTTTAAATTGTATTTTTGAGTTTTTCTGTGGGTTATTTCTCTGATGACACTTGTTTGTTTGTAGGGTTTTCATGGTGTCCCCCGACTTACATATGTGAGGGTGTGTTGGTTTATGTGTTTGGGTGTTATCAAGTTTCCCTCTCTGAGGGCGAGTGTTCCCGTTATGAAACTATATTGATTGATATTGTCTCATTACAGCTAGACACTCTAATTAGCCTGAAATACTTTTTATGTGTCTAATCAGAGCAATAGACTACCTATATGTACAGGTTGATAGTTAATGTGACGAACTACCTGTGCACCTGTGGTTACTCTGCTAGGACACCTGTGAGATTTTGAGGAGAAATGACTTGATATATCCTCTAAAAAGCACACAGTAAAAAGTTGGTGAATGCACACGTCTTTTTATATTTTCTCCAATACAAGACAAATTTAACATTTAAAATGAAATGGCTTTATTGTAAAATACAGGGGGGAAAATACAATTAAAAAACAAATAAAAGATCTATCAAATAAACAAAAAATGTGGGTAGGAGAGTAACTGTGCTGCCATTCAATGTGAATGTGCAGCTGTTCTTCCTGATACTTTGAGGCAAATGAACAAACCCCTTCCTGTGCAAAAAGACAGAGCATTATCTCTCGCGCATCGCTCGTTCAACTTTGAGCTCTTCAGCGCTACACTAAAACAAAACCACCACAGAGAAACCACAGACTTTGCCGCATGGAGAGCGTCACAGGCACAGACTCTTAACACAAAACCTCCATTACACTTAGTTCAGTCTCTGTACTACAGCAATGTTTTATCAGATCATTAATTTTCTAAGGCTTTCAGAGTAAATAAATAAATAAATAAATAGATGAAGTATAATAAAGGTCAAAGAGAAAAGAAAAACATTATTCTAAAACATCAGTTTTATTTCTTTATAGACGTAATGTTCAATGAAAAATGTACTTTTTTTTCTTTTTTTTTTTCCCACAGAGCAAGCAGAGTACATTAAAATCATATTCATACATCTAGAACAACTAGAAAGCGCACAAAACCTGAAAGTGTTTCAATTACATTTCTAAGACTAATACATTGTTATAATTGTGTCCAGTTCTTTCAGTCTTCCTAATTTAAAGCAAAGAAAAAATTTGATCATGCATAGCACTTTACTCACAGCAAATATCAGAAAAGTCAACTTGAATAACCTGTGAAAATACATTTAATCTTAATAAAGTGGATATTCTCAAATACAAAAATGAATATATAATACAAATCTTGCTTGAGGGCTAACTTCGGGTTTTGTTTATAGTGTGCACATATTCAGAAAACAATAAAAGAGCCGAAGTTCTTATTCTCGATGGCGTCTTGTTGGCTTTCTCTGTGATCTTTGTCTTTGCCGGTAAGCATCTGCAGACAACTCATGACAGAATCTGACATGAAACTAAGCCATTTGTATTTAAAGCATGATAAACTCTTTAAAAAAAAAAGCTTTGTTAAATACAACCCGTGCTGGGTGAAATATGAACAAACCCAGCGACTGGGTTGTTTTGACCCAGTCTTTAGGGTAAATGTTTGACCTAAACGTCTGGGTCGCTTTATTTAACTCAACTATTGTTTAAAAATGATACAGCTGGTTTAAAATGAACCCAAAATAGGTTGTAAATAAAAAATTAGACACATAATTAGTAGAGGTATCAATAATCAAAAGGTGAACATTTATTAACAAGCCATTAAATTGTTTTTATGATTTATTCTTTAATCTTGTTAATGTTAATTTATTGAACATATTCATAAATGTTCATTTCCAACCTATTTTTGGTTGATTTTAAGCAAGAAATAGTAATTTTTAAGCAATAATTGAGTTGAATAAAACTAACCAGAAGTTGGGGTTGAACATTTAACCCCACCACTGGGTCAAAACAACCCAGCTGCTTTTAACCCAGCATTTTTTTAAAGTGTACATTTTCACCAATTCAGATAAAAAAAAAAAAATAAATAAAAAAAAACATTATTACTGAATTTACAGTATGTTACACTATGTCAAATTTACCATCCTCATTAGTATGTTCAGTCGACTTTATTCTGTGCCTCAAGTAGGTGGAATCCATTTTGGGTCACAAGACGAACACCTTTGGCTATGACGGGTTGAAATGCTAAAATTATGGTTACATACATAGGATAGTATACAATTAAAAATATTACTAATAAAACACACCAGCTTTACATTTACTTACATCACTTTATATGTGAGATTTAATTATTAAACAAAGGTAACTTTAAATATTATAAATGTTTTACATTTTAAATATGATTTAAATAATGAATATTTTAATTTTATGATATTATATATATATATACACACACACACACACACAGTAAAAAATGACTTTTTGAAGTTGTAAATAAAACAAGGATTACTGAATTATGTTTTACAAGAAATTACAATTTCTTCAAACATTTTTTCTACAACATTTATTCATGTATATCTGCTAAAAACCATTTGTAAACATCCTAGATTTGTTCTGTTTTAATTATCCTGTGCAATAATACTGTAGTAAAAATATGATCACACAACTGTAGAATGTTCTAGAAAAACTAGAGGAAAATTTATAAAATAAGCCAACACTGATATAAATATAAAAAAATCCTGTCATGAATGCATGTCTGTGAAGTGTACAGAGTGCGAGTGGCGTTCAGAAACTATATTGGCAAATAAATGCTTTTGATTTTCTGTTTCCTATTGTGTCTGTACACGTTTTACACCTGTACACTTCTCATTTTACTTTAAACGACAAACACTGTAGTGTCAGGTTGATTCTGCGTCTTCTTAACCTTGATTAAAAACAATTCAAATCGTCAAAAAAGCAAGTCTAAAAGTGCACTTCTACTTAGTGATACAGGTCAGCTCATTGGGTTTTGAGAAACATTAAAAGAATCTGAAGGAAAAGTAAGTTAATTCAGAAATTACTCTTATTATTTTAGCATATACACCACTGAGCCCACAAGTTAAGGTATAAAAATGTTACCAAGAAACCAATTCTACTTACATCAGGCTATGATGTGTTGTAACTACTGTAATCCCTCCCTCTGTGCTTCAGTTTGATGGATACAGTGTTTGAATCACCTGAACTGAAGACAATCCTAATGCTGCAGTGACTGAAAGTCTGTTTTTACTGATCACTCTCTAAACTGAGCTCTCTGGAGTGGGCAGCTGTTTTGCTTCATGTAATATTCCTCTGTTGTGGTGCGTGTGAGGATGAGTTGGCCCTCTTCCTCCAAGGAATCCCTAGGTAACCCCCATCCCCCTCACCTTCACCTCTTTCTCTGGGCGGTGTTTTGGGTTTGAGACCCACATCTCTGAGATCAGGTTCTTTTGGTGAGTCAGACAGGGATCCCCAGGTAAGAAATCAGTGAATGATGAGAAATTACCCAAACTGAGAAAGTGACTCAAAGCTATAATGGGGGGCCATGGAAACCGAGGGTGGACCGCCTGTCATAAACCGTCTCTCCGTTTGACTGGAGGTCTTCCTGAACACCCACCTGGCAAAAATGAAAAACAGAATCTCCCTTTAAAGATGGGCAAACATTTTTTTTCAATGTTGTTTTTGATTATGAAAAAGAAAATGTTAAAATGTGTTTTTTTTCTTCATTATATTCAGTACTACATCATTAATTCTGCTGTTCACAAACACTGAAATATCAATTGGAAAAGGTTAATGAACTTTCTGATTTTTTTCTATAATAATGCACCAAAAAGTAATATAGTATGCCAGATAAATATATTAAAGCATTTATGTATGTATGTATGCATGTATGTATGTATATATTTAAATAAAATGACACTTAATTTAAATGTAATAAAATGTATTATTTGTTACAACACAATTATTATTGTTTTTTTGCAGTTTTATTATGTAATTGTATTATTATTATTTAGTCTATTATTATTATTATTATTATTATTATTATTATTATTATTATTATTATTATATAGAAAATAAATATCTAGGAAACTTTGTAATGTTGCAAACTCACAAAGTACCTGTGTAAACAACAACAACAATAATAATAAACATTAAATATTGTTATTTAAATTATTATTAAAATACATTATTTATTTATAATAATAAAATTATTATTGTTTTGTTGCAGTTAAATATTATTTTAATTATTTATTTCGTTAATTATTTTAAATATTTTAAAACATTTAAATAGTATTAAAATGTATTTTTAATAACATTATTATTGTTTTGCTGCCGTTTTATAATGTAATATTATTATTTTTATTATTACTTAGTCTATTTTGATGTATTTATACAGAATATAAATATCTTGGAAATTTTGTGTAACAAAAATGTTACAAACTAATGTAAATATTAACAACTGTAATAATAATGATAATAATAATAATAATAATAATAATAATACATTACTTTTAAAATTATTAGTGTTTTCTTGCCGATGTATTTGTTTAATTATTATTCAGACTATTCTGATTTATTTATACAGAAAATAAATATCTAGGAAACTTTGTAATGTTGCAAACTCACAATGTACCTGTGTAAACAACAACATTATTATTTAAATATTATTAAAATATTTTAAATTATGTAAATATTATTACAATTTATTTGATATTTAAAAATATTTAAATATTATTACGTTATTTAAAAATAAAAATATTACTGTTTTGTTGCTGTTTTATTAATTATTATTATTATTGTCATTATTTAGTCTATTCTGATTTATTTATACAGAATATAAATATCTTGGAAAAGTTGTAGTTGTAGTTATATAGTGTAATTGTATTATTTTTATTAAATTATAATGTACTAATAATAAGTGTTGTTATTTATGAAACAGTTATTTAGTTATTGATAGTTGTGCTATTATGATTATTAATTATCTAAAAAAATAACTTTTAACGTAATTTAATCAAATAACAGCAATAATTGTTTTGTAAGCGTTATTATTTTGAAAATGTAACATTCTTGTTATGATTTTATTTTATTTAACAGAAGTGGTATACCTGACAGGTTCCTCAACAGATTTGTTTTTGTTGCTAATTTCTTAAACTCATATTTCCACTGTCTAACTACATGACCTATGTGAATGTTACGTTAATTTCCAGACGACGTACATGTGGGCTTCATGACGTCAGGCCGTGTTGCGAAATACAAAAGAAAGGTGGCGCTGTTGCTAGTGATGCAACCGTGTGGGCAGCATCATTGTCACCCCTTCTCACATTATTTGGAGACTCGCTGAACGCCTACAGAACAAAGGTGGTCTGAAGCCTTTCTTACAAAGCGGTAAACATCTTTCCACTCTTCTTAAGAAACATATATTGTGATCCTGTCATGACGTCAGGTGATAGTGCAGACCTTTTGAGTTTTCCCCACAAACACTTTTCAAGCAAAACATTTGACAAAATGAAAATTTTAAATTACAGTCTCAAATTAAGACAGTGTGTTACTTTCTGGTCCTCAAATGTTAGGAACTTGTTGATAGTTAATGTGAAG
>JAHKKF010523944.1:1978-59226 GCA_019740295.1 Labeo calbasu | reverse complement strand
TGTAACACAAAATAAAATGAAAATCTCTTATGGAATCATGAAAGAGTGGTGGCAGCAACAGTGTATTGTGCTAACAATAGATGAGCAATAGCTAGTAAAATATTTTATATATATATAAACTATATATTATACTATATATATTATAAACGTGAATTAATGAGTTGTGTATTTGTGCTACTAAAAGGAACAATGTGCATTTGACTGTTTAGTAAATAGTAAAGGCTTGATTTTCCTCATGCATAAATAGAAATAAACGAGTTTGAGTTAGAACTGCTGACTACACTAGTCCTTGCATATCCCAATAATAATTTATTCTGATCAGGCTATAGAATTACTAATAATTTTGGTTATTCATATGTTGCGGCCATGGCAGTGTCCATATTTCACTGAAAAGCTTGTGTCCAATTATACACTTCACTGAAAATAAACACCCACTTTGTCTTTTAGAAGGTATGCAAAGACAATATTCTTTCACAACTAAGAACAGTTTTTGGTCTAACAAGGAAGTTTTGAGTTCTGAAACTTACAGTATGGTTTATTGCACAATGACTCTTATGTGTCAAAAGAGCAAGGTAATTTTTATTTCTCAGTTCATGACCCCTTTATGTAGTTTTAGGTGTGTGCTGTCATGTTTGGTTAGGTTTTGTTCTTGTTTTTGATTCATGTCTTTTATTATGTCATGTCTTTTAGTTTGAAGTTTATTCCTGTTCATAGTCCATTCTTATTCATTGTTTCCTGTTCCTCAAGTTTCCTTTTCCTGTCTTGATTGTGCTCAGGTGTTCCTCGTTTGTGTCATTAGTTCTGTTGTGTGTTCATAGCCTACATCCTTTTGGCTGGTGTCTAGATTTGGCTTTTATGTAACCCTCTTCTTTGGTGAGTGTCTTGTTTTGGGATTTGTCAAGTTAATGTTTTGTTTAGTTTGTGTGTAGACTTGGGTATATTGGTTTTTGTATATTGTTTAAAATAAATAAATAAATAAATAAAAATAAAGCACTTGAATTCTCAGCTTTGACTCACCTCAAAGTGGATTGTGCACAAACTGGTTAAGCTGGTATTGTTGCAGGTAAACTAGCTTGACTTGTGAAGGAATGATAGGTGATCAGCTAAAACCTGGACAAATGTGTGAGAATTTACTTTATTTTGGTTACCAGTAATATTTTTAAGTGGTCTTTTAAATGGGTAGTCCACCCAAAAATACATTGTCATCATTTACTTACCCTCATAGCATCCCAGATGTATATAACTGACTTTCTTCTGATGAACACAAATATTTTTTGCAAATAATTTCCCTTTTTTAGTACAAGTAAAAAGGTTCCCAAATGCTGATGTTCCAAAAAGCACACACATTGTTTGTGATGTAAACCATATAACACATGCCGATGAATGTGTCTTTTGAAGCAAATCAAAACTGTAACTTTTGGGTAAACTATCCCTTTGTTTGTTACATGCATCATTGTTTCCCCACAGTATTTTCAGACCCTACGGAGGAAAATGTTGTATACCTTAATTAAACTCATTAGTCCGGTTCGCTTTGAGAAAACCAAGAGCTTCAACTTTTTTAGTGACAAGTTTGAGCAGAGTTTAAAAAAAAAACTTTGCATTATTTGTACCTGGACTTTAAAGTAGACTTAAACCTCTCTGTACTTGATAATGTCTTTGTCCACTTTACATTCACACTGTTATTTTCAAAGAAGACAATCCATACAATGTGATAAATTTGTTTGGGTAAAGGGGAAATGTCCATTAATGTCCATTAACATTACTGTAAACATACCAGAATTAGCCAGAAGACTACTTTTCATCTGTAGACCCCTGACAGAATGTAGAAAAAGTCACCCTTTTAAACCTGAGTGTTAAATCCTCAAGCTTTTATTTTGGCACAAAACTGCAGGTAGACCTGCAAGTTTCTGTGGCAACAGGTCAACAAGCTCTTCTCATATTGAAATGCTGTAAACCTCTGTCCACAAAAATAATAGAAATTATGCAAATGTAGTGAATGGTACACCTTGCATTCCCAGATGCAGGCTAAGCTCACAGCACATAGAGATGAAGTTTCCAGTTTTAACTGAGACACTAAGAACACTGCATCATGAGCTGTGCGTGTGTAAATAAAACTCTTGCTTAGGTTCTCTCAGAAATGTGTAGCACCACAAACTGTATACTTCTAAAATTAAATCACGGCCTTTTGGGTTTTGATAATTGCACTAAACCATATTGTGATTTTAATGCCATTGACAGATGCTTGCCAGAGCAATGGGACGGGTGTTACATATCTTTTATTATGAGATTTGTTTTCGGTTCATTCTGAAGCTAAGGTGGGCCACCACAGTCTAGGAAAGAAATTGGAAACAGTTACATGAACCATGTTTTTTTTTTTTTTTTTAATTTTGTATGGGGATGATGAACTTATATGAAGAGTGTGTATTATATGTAACCTTTCTCTTTTCTACACCCACAGGCTCTGAGTTCTTTTGATTGGTGCCATGACCAGTCAGGGTGGTGGCCATGCAGACGCACTAAGCCCCCCTTCTTCGTCCTCCTCTTCTCGGTCCTCAGCAGCCCGTAAGCTGCAGGTGCAGCGGTCGCTCTCCCGAGATACCATCACCATACACTTTTCCGCCAAGGGAAATGAGGAAGAGGAGGAGGAAGAAGAAGAGCTCTACAGGCTAGCTGTTTCCCCTTCTGGCCTTGAAACTGAAGATCAGACTGTAGTCACAGCTCAGGAGGCCAGTGAGGAGCTTCTCTCTGAAGGACTGGAAGCGGACATGGTCACGGGACTGTCATCCCAGACCCATAGTTCTGCCCTGGCTATACAGCATCCCTCCATCAGCTTGGGTTGCACGTCAACTTCTAGTCTTGCTAGCTTCTCGTGGCCCTCTGAACAGAGGTCGACTCCCCCGGTACCTTCTACCCATTCAGCTTCCTCTAGCTCATCCCCAGCCAAGGCCTCTGGCCTTCCCTCAAAGCCCTTCCTTAGCCTAGTCAAGTCCCTTTCTACTGAGGTGGAATCTCGTGAGGTTGCTCCCCAGCCGATAAGGCACCGGCATTTGATGAAGACATTGGTTAAGTCTTTGTCCACAGACACTGCTCGGTCCGAGCAGGAATCTTCATCGACACATCGGCCCCCAGATTCCCGGCTCAATCTGCACCTCTTCAAACCTTTCACTCAGACTCGTGTTCCTGCTGCCAGTGGAGACTCCAAAACTGCTCCCTCATCCCCCCTCACCTCACCAGATAGCCGGTCCTTCTTCAAAGTTCAGGAGGTGGAGGCACGTATTGAAGACACAAAGCGGCGTCTGTCAGAGGTCATGTGTGAGCCCCTTCAGCTGCTCAGCAAAATCATTGGTGAGGAGCCTAGTGGCGTCAGCGCAAACACTTCCACATCCACAACTGCAGGAGTTTCTTACCGGTCTAGGAACCTTTCCTCCAGCGCCTCTGAACTCTCCAGTTTGTCTGCCCTCAATGGCCACTCAGAAAGCAACAATAACTACTGCATCAAGGAAGAGGAAGACCTGGAGGGCGAAAGTCCTCTTGAAGGCCCAACTGTTGAGCTGCCTTTGCACAAGTCACCTTCTCTGGGCTTGGACAGGTGTTTCATGTCAACGCTTGCTCGTCAAGAAGATGAAGAATTTTGCGAGCTCTACACTGAAGACTTTGAACTCTGCACTGACACAGAGTTAGATGGAGAAGAGCCTCGTTCATCCCAAGTCCGACGAGGGAGTACAGGGGGATGCAGTGAGGAACCAACTGAAGGAGGGGAGGAGGAGGAGGAAGAAGATGAGCCTCCAGGAGTACCCCACAATGCACTGATTCTTCTTATATCTATAGTTTATGGTTACTTTGTGTTGCCACTACCTACATATGTGTGTTGGGTGTTGATGGGAGTGGTGGCAGGTTTCATGCTAGCCATTTTGGTGGTGTGGCTATCAGCAAGAGGCAGATCTTCATGTGGCCGTCATGGCAGCTGGAGCAGAAGAGAGAAATGGAACAGGGTTCCTCTGGATATCAAAGAACCAACCATCTACAAGGTGGGTTTCACCCTGCAGCCAAAGATGATTCTCGTGCAGTGGTTAAAGGTGTAGTTTTGAAGAACTAGAAGTATTTTTGTCTATTCACTTTGCATTTCACCATGCTCTTATTGAGATATTTGAGATTTGAGATATTGATTATTTTACCAGTTATATAAGTACCTGACTTAGAAAATGTGTTCTCACATTCTCAGTTCTACAAATGCTATATAAACTAACAACAACAAATTCTAAATGATCACAATGAATATTAAGTCGTAGTATCCCCTAGTACTCACATGAAATTGCTTTTTAAATGTGCTTCTCTGCCTCACATTCCAACAGTCTGTTGTTGTTGACACTTGACACAGTTTATTAAAGTCATACTAGGGTGAACATTTTTAACCAGAGTCCTAAAGAAGGTCGTTCAACTCCTGAGAATGGCTGAAGGCTTTCACAAAAAAAGCTGATGACCAGCTTATCTAGAGTGCCCTGTGTGGCCTTGTTTGGCTTTCCCCGATAATGAAATGGTCTGGTCAGTTCTGCATTGCTTGCTAGAAGCAGAAGGTGGTCACATGATATTCACACTTTGATAGTTACACTAGGTGTGATTGTTGCTGATGTCATGTTTCAGTGCAGGGCAACTCCTGTCAAGGAGCATTTAAGAGAAACTAACAATATAATCTGGGGTGTCTCCAGAGATAGTTGTGATGCATCAACCTTCGGATAATATGGTTTCTGGGTCAAAGCCTCCACTCTATTTCAAGCACACTTTTAAAAACTCAAAAGCTTTTAAAAACTCACTATGAACACTACAGTCTTTAGGCTCACAGCCTCCCAGACTCTTGGCTGAGATTTCAGTTTGGACATAAAGTTTGGATCATGATTTTTTTGGTAGCACAGTGAGTGAGTGTATATTTGTATCGTTTGTAGTTTGCTTGTTTGGACACAGTGATGTGATGTCAGAATGAACTACTTGATAGCAGCCAGGAATGCTACATATCAGGCTCATTATCATCGTTGTCACCACTTAATATGCTGACATAGCCATTTCTCTAAACTGAACTAAAGCAAAGAGGTGCCAGATCATGTTTTTGGTAATACTACACCTTATCATTGACTAGATCCTTGAATGATTCGTGAAGTAAAATCATACAAATTTTACCAGTTAAAGAGTCAAAAAAAAAATCCATCCAATTTTTAAAAAGCATACGCTGCAATTACATTTAAACAGCATAAAACTGCAGCGCATGCTTAGTATACAGAACAGAACATTGTTGTCATTGTGAATGCTAGTTAAAACATTTTTATATGTTAATTATGTTTATTTATAGTTTTTGTTCTTGGTGTGAATGAGCTAAAATCATCTTTTTATCACAAACAAGTGAAAATTCACTTCTTTTCATTTTAACTGCTAATCGTTTACTATTGCCATTTATGATGTGGGGGAAAAAAAACAACAAAAACATTCTAAAATCATTTCATAACATTGAATATCTGACATGTAGGGTCTGACTTGTAACCCAGGTAAGGTATTTTATTTATTTTGTTTTTTTCTGATTAATGCAGTGTAGGTTGTGCTTGGTCCCTTTAATTATGTCTTATTCTTTTTTGCAGCCTATTTGTAAAATTTCTGTTTATGTACTCAGGGTTGGATGAATGAGATATACAGCTACGACCCTGAGACGTATCATGCCACACTCACTCACTCTGTGTATGTGCGTCTGGAGGGCTCTGTCCTGCGACTGTCCAAACCTAACCGCAATATTCCCCGCCGGGCAACCTTCAACGAGCTCAAACCTGACGTCACCTATGTTAGCCAGAAAATCTACGATCTCACCAACAGTAAGGTGGGTGATAAGACGCAATCAACCCAAATTGATATTTTACTTTTTTATTGTTTTGTAGATAATTTAGTTTTTTTGTTAATGTAAATTAAAGTTTGAAAATATGTCTTTGACTTAAATTATAGTATGATTCCATAATTGAAATATAGAATGTGACAATATTTTTATATTTAAAATGTTTCTGACAAACAGGATGCCATTGTAATATTTCCATAATACATTTTACACTGAAACTTTTTTTCTTTCATCTAAGCATGTGTTGCAGCATTGTTCTTTGGCCAAGCTTTAAAAAAAAAACTTATTTAACCTTATAAATGCATGCTGTTTAAACAAATGAAGGTTACATTTGAGTTCTTGTATTACAGATCTACCTGGTACCTCACAGCTTGGCCAGGAAAAGGGTGTGGAATAAGAAGTATCCCATCTGCATTGAGCTGGCCAAGCAGGATGACTTCTTGGCCAAAGTACAGGGAGATAAGTCCGACGTTGTGGAAGAGAAGACTCCAGCAGCAGGAGACAGGCCTGAGGCTGTAGGCACTAGTGAGGAACCTAAAAGAGCGCACACAGAACCTGTGCTGTACCTGTTTGGAAGGACAGGAAGAGACAAAGAAGAATGGTTCAGAAGGATGCTACTTGCGTCCAAGCTGAAATCCGAAGCCAAGAAGCCATCAGGCCTTCCTACAAGTAAAGCTCATATTTACAAATGGTCCTTGATTTCTTTCCTTACATTAAGAAAAGTATATTTGCAATGAGAGCACAGTAAACACTTTTCATATTTCCAGTGCTCTCAGATGTGGGAATTTTCAAATTTAGGTAAACTTTAAAAAAAACTAGTGGTGAGCAGAACTATAAGAAATATAATTTTTGCATTCTCTTTTGCACCAATTGCAACATAGGAAAAAGCTATTCAAGAGAGATTGATCATAGTGGTTAGATAAGAGAAAGGTGTTTAATTAAACTCCCTCAGCTTTTGTATTATAAACATTCACGCAACAGTATTAGCTAGTAATATAACACAAAGTATTGAGTCATAAATGCAAAGGAAAAAAAAGTTTTACACAAAAGAAAAATAATTAAAAAAAAAAAAAGAAATAGGTTTACAAAGTAAATTATTGGAAAAGCATCGTCACAGACTGTGAAAAGGTTCCAAAGAAAATCATTTTTCATAAATAAGGATCAAAGAACATACTATACTTGTATCCATATGCTTTTTTTGTCTATTAAATTTAATCATGTTGATATTTGGAGCTGTTCATGTTTTTAAAGAATAAGTAGTAGTATCTCTCTCTGCAGGCTGTCTGTCTCATAGCCGCAGCAGCAGTCGTGGCAGTCTGGATGAAGTGCTCCAGACTCATCCCAGACAAAAAGACCTTGATGCCAGTGTCAAACAGAAAGTTCTGGAATACAATGTCTACATGGCCAAATATGTCAGCCAGTCTGCAGGCAGTCCCACCACAAGCCCTGTTCAGAGTGCTGGAAGCAGCCCGGGAATCGTGAAAAAGGTCCATAATATTTTGCAATGTGCATTTCTTAAAAGCAGTAATCTTTCATTTAAAAGCCAAACATCAACTAAACCAGCTCTACCTATCAAATATTGAGACTCGTACATCCAGACTTTGACAATAGCTATGTTTCTATTCACACATTTTGATGTGAATTTTGGCATATAACATTAAAAATGCTGGATGGAAATGGCAATATGAGGTCTTAAAACGGGCATAAAAACATGTACACTTACTTTATTAATTTATACAATTAATACTTGTGGCAGGTTCGCAGGAAATGATGATTTTGTTTTCTTGAGCACACGGGATAGAAATGATGCTTTATTTGCAATTGTTTTATGTAGTGTTCTAATTTCCCACGTAGGGTAAATTTCACAACTTTTGATGGAGATGGCTATAATTGAATGAAGTTGCACTGCATTGAAATCTGTAAGAAATAGGATTAGATGGTATTTATAAATCTGAATCATTAAGTTATGATATTCCATTCAGTAAGCCACATTCAAAGCCACTGTAACGGATAACCAATATAACAACTGGGATCGTACAAATAAATTTCATATATCAATTTTCTGTGTGACGTATTAGCTTATTTGTGATGTTTACTGGATAACTGTAAATAGTGCATTGTTTTTAACTGTGCTAACACACTGTAACACATGACCTTTTGTGGCATTTTCAGGTGATTTTTGGGGGAATCTTTTAGAAATAGCTCTACATTGTAGAGTAGACAAAGAAAGAGTTTAGTGCTCTCCTGTAGTCTGTGAGGTTATCTTAGTGTCTTCCAATAAAGATCTATTTCCTGTTGTGTTTGTCACACAGTTTCCAGCCAGTCACGAGCAGGAGTCCGAGTCTGAAGCCTGGGTCAATGCTCTTTTAGGTCGCATTTTCTGGGACTTTCTTGGAGAGAAATACTGGGCAGATGTGGTGTCCAAAAAGATCCAGAAAAAGCTGAGTAAGATCAGGGTGAGTTCAGAAAGGTTTACATCTCACACCAAACTGTCTGACTGCGCATTTGATTAAATAGTAACTTCTGTCTTTATTATTACAGTTGCCATACTTCATGAATGAACTGACCCTCACAGAGCTGGACATGGGAATGTCTGTTCCTAAAATCCTCAGCTCCTCCAAACCATCTGTGGATCACAGAGGTCTGTAATCCTTATTTATGATTAATATTGCTCATACTGTTATAAAGGAAAAATGATTAGCTCAAAAGGGAAAATATTTGATTACATTGAATTAATTATGATCAGTAAAAATATACTCGAGTTGATTCTTGACAGACATCAGGCCAACACTAATCCAGCAAAGGTTTATTGAGAACATCTATTGGGATATTACTCTCTTGGCCTTAGATGATGATAATCCTGACCCACGCTTGTAAGAGCATCGCACAGCATGATTAGGGACTCCAGTTTATGAGCAACTACAAACAACGACACGTGCAAACAAACAACACAACTAAACCAAGCACTTAACCGACAGTATATTAACTCACAGGTTATAGAGATTAATACAAATAATAAAAGGGTAATAATAATTATATGGGAAAACACTGTACTGCAAACACTGTATTATAAGGTTAAAAGGGGTCTGTTTCAAAATTTTCTAAGCTTCTTTTGGTTTTAACAGTCTTATCTTGCTGGTGTGTCTTTGCCGCTAGTTTCAGTTTAGGTGTTTCCAGACATTCGGTCACCTAGTCTGCATGTTGGGTGTGAGATTTTGGGGAATTATGTAATGAATAATTAAGAATAATTCGCATTATGTGTTGCAAACAGTTGGTCAAGATTTTGTCCTTAAAATGTTCTTTTGTTTAAGACTATTTTCTCTGATTCATTCTCTGATTCATTTCTCTGAGTCATTTTGGAGCTAGTAACATTAGCTTGAGCCATTGATATCAATGCAATCTAATGTGGTTATTAGAGAGACCGGCAGATTTGTTTTAGTTGTGTGAGGCTTGTGAATTACCTTGGTCTGTGTGTTTCTTAACAATGTTCAGTAGCATCTTTAGTAATAGTGAAACTAATACGTTTAATAGCTTAAAAAACTGTTTGTTTTTTTTTAATCATTTAAATTCACACAAATTTACACTCAGACGAAAAAAAAACAACTCTCTTTTATATTTTAACATTACCAATGTAATCAGTATTCTATTTATTAATCCAAGTATGAATCTCATCAGGTTAGTGTTTTTAAGCATTTTACATTTATTCCAAAGTAACTCAAGGCCATAACAATTTAAACAATATGCTTTATTTGTGAACTCTGTTCAGCTGTTCCATTAAATGGCTAACATTTTACTATTTTGAATTTTTCGGATTATCAGCCACAGTCAAGCTATATCTGCACTGTACTGAGCAGCACCCCTACAGCGAGTCTGTATGATTTGGTAAATGACCAGACTCCTGCCAGCTTGTTAAACTTCTCGTTCGTCATCTAGGAAGCAGCCCGCTGAGCTCAGAGGATCAGTGTGTCTCTGAGCCAATCAGAGTGGAGCAAACTCAAGTATTGACCTTTCACTCACTCAGGAGGAAGTGTGCGTCATGACAGCTTGGCTTTTAAGATTTCCGGGGGTTCACTAGTGACTTCTGCATGAATTTAATCAGTGTAAACACATGCTGGGTGCAGAATTCCAGCCCACTTGATTTGGTGTAGAGTATTCAAATCAGGGAAAGATGAAGGAAATAATGTGCTTTGCTTGTTTTCAAGGGACTGGTGGCCTGTTGTTTCAGAATAGTATAGAATCAAAGGAATCATTTTTTAGGCTAGTGAAGCTTGATGATGAAAAATATCAATAATATAATTTATATCAGGGGTGTCCAAACTCGGTCCTGGAGGGCTGGTGTCCTGCAGAACTTAGCTCCAACTTGCGTCAACATACCTACCCTATTACAAGCTTGATTATCTGGTTCAGTTGTGTTTAATTAGGGTTGGAGCTAAACTGTGCAGGACAGTGGCCCTCCAGGACCGAGTTTGGACACCCCTGATTTAAAGATATTGATTTTAAATGTTAAAGTTAGAGAATCACAATGAGCTGTCCAGGAAAAGATTATTCTCTGGGAAGAGTTTTGTGTTTTGGTAGTGGAACACCGCAAATATAAATTTTTTGTTGTTATTTCATGCACTGAGACCATTTTGAAGTATGACCAAATACATTTTTTGGGGGGGGTCTTTGCCAGGACAGTGGAGATGAGACAGGAAGTGAGTTGGAGAGAGAGAGGGGGGTGGGATCGGGAAGAGTCTACGAGTCTGGATTCGAACTCAGGACACCCGAGGTGCAACTGCATCATGTGTCGGCGCACTGCCCGCGAGGCTATTAGCGCCAACCAAATACATTTTAGAACCACTGCATAAACTACTGTTTGAATTTCCATTTATAGGCCTTTGGTTTGACTTGGAGATCTCGTACAACGGTTCCTTTCTTATGACTCTTGAAACCAAGATGAACCTGACCAGACTGGGAAAGGAAGGGGAAGGCCTTGGAGAACAGGGAAAAGAAGGGTAAGAGTATAAATGGCATTTCAGAAGACAGATGTTCCTCATCTTGTTCTAATTATCTGGGCTTTTGCTTTTTTTTTTAAAATGCTGTGTTTATTTGATGGGTTATTTTTTCTGTTGGATGTATTTATCTTTTACTCTTTTTTTTAATGTTTCCTCTGGACTCATTTCTTTTTGGATGTGAACTCTTAATGGTGAGTTGAATCAGGGCTTTTCTCTCATTGTACCCGTACATTGCTGCTTCTTAGAATTTTGCTCCATCTATTAAACTGTAGCAGAAAGGCACTTCACCATTGCAACGTCACCACATCCCCGCATGTGCTTGCAGAAGTTCTGTTTCAAGCCCTTAAATGAGCATCACATTGCATACTTGGATTGCGACGAGTGATACGTGTGATTCAGCAATTGTGTGTGAAACATGCAAATGATACCTGGAAACATTACAGCTCACAGGGGTTCGGAACAGATCTTTCATCTTTGTTAAGAAGAAAAGCGCTTTTTTATTATTATTACTGTGTATCAGCTGTGTAAAGGACTTTGTCAACTTTTTTTGTCAACGTGTGTTGTAGCTTTGCAAATTCCCTTGCTTTCGAAAGCCAGTTATCATAGAAATATGCTGCATAAGCCTTTGTTTGTTTGTTCACATGAACCAGACACAGACCACGCACTTACTTCTTGGCCGACAGTGATGAAGAGTCATCGAGTGCAGGATCTTCTGATGAGGAAGATGCTGTGGAAGTGCCTGAAATTCCAGGAGTGGAAGGGTGAGATTTTCTTCAGTGTTTAATTCAGGATATGTTTACCAGTTTGACAGCACAGCCCAGCTCTGAGACAAAATATGTCTATGGGTTAAAGATGGCCACACACCTGGAGATAAAGTTACTCTGTCAGAACATACTGCTGGATTAACTGGCTCATGGCCTCTTTTCTTCACAGTTATGTTGGGGGACACCGACCCAGCAAAATCATGCGCTTTGTGGACAAGATTGCCAAGTCCAAGTATTTCCAGAAAGCAACAGAAACGGAGTTCATTAAGAAGAAGATAGAGGAGGTGTCCAATACACCGCTGGTCCTAACAGTGGAAGTTCAGGAGTGTCGGGGAACACTAGCTGTCAACATTCCACCACCTCCAACAGACAGGATATGGTACAGAACTTCCTTTAATATGCTCTTTAGATTACTACTGCCCAGAATTATAGTCAGATAGTATCTTTGGGCATCCTGCAAGTCGCTTGCATGCCATCTGCTGGTCATTATTATTATTTATTATAATTTCATATCTTTGAACAACTAAAATCGGATTTTAAAATGCATTTATTTTTTTTTATTTTTTTTTTCTTTATTGCATCGATAAAGCTCATGAAGCCTGTAAAGAACATGTCCAGGATGTATTTTAGCTTACAATCTAAACAAAGAAATAAGAAATTACATTTTGCTTAAATTTAAAATGTAAGCCTTTTTCAGGACCACATTTTTTGTGTCATGGTGAGTGCTGGGTAGTAACTAATCAGATTCCAAAAATTAAGTACTTGTAGTTAAATTACATGTATTATGTGTGTTACATTTTAAAATATTTTTAATCAGACTGATTGTGATTACATACAACACAAGTCTTTGTCTTTGAAAGGTCTTAGTCTTTCAAACACATTAAATTGCACAAATTCACTTTTTTCATTTACATATAATACAGGGACTTACAGTGTATTATATATTAATATATTTACTGAGTACCTTCTGAGATTTTAAGGTAATACAGTCATGGCCAAAAATATCAGCACCCTTGCAATTCTGTCAGAAAATGCAACCCTTCTCTCAGAAAATTGTTGCAGTTGCAAATGTTTTGGTACTCGCATGTTTATTTTTTTTTGTTTGCATTGGAACAACACAAACAAACAGAGAAGAAAAATCAAATCTGATACAATTCCACACAGAACCCAATGCACTGGACAAAATTATTGGCACCCTTTACTTAATAATTGGTAGCACCCTCTTTGGAAAAAATAACTGAAATCAATCGCTTCCTGTAACCATGAATGAGGTTCTTACACCTCTCTACTGGAATTTTGGACCACTCTTCTTTTGCAAACTGCACCAGGTCATTCAGATTTGAAGGATGCCTTCTCCTAACTGATGTTTTGCTCTTCCGTCCTCATCCAGGGAGCTTAGCTACAGTGCCATGGGCTCTAAACCTCTTGATGATATTGCGCACAGTGGACACAGGAACATTAAGATCTCTGGAGATGGACTTGTAGCCTTGAGATTGTCCATGTTTTCCCACAATTTTTTCTCTCAAATCCACAGACAACTCTTTACACTTCTTTCTTTTCTCCATGCTCAGTGTGACAAACAACACAAAGGCTGAGTCAACTTTTCTCCTTTTTAACTGTTTGCAAGTGTGATTACTATATTGCCCACACCTGTTTCTTGCCACAGGTGCGTCTAAATACAAATTACGGGAGTATCACATTCTTGAAAAGCAATTATTTCTGAAAATTTTTACAAGGTGCCAATGATTTTGTCCAGTCCATTTCTGAGTTCTATGTGAAATTTTATCACGTTTGACTTTTCTTCTCTGTTTTTTGTGTTGTTGCAGTGCAAACAAAAACAATTAGCATGTGAATACCAAAATGTTTTTTGAGAGAAGTGTTGCATTTTCTGACAGAATTGCAAGGGTGCCGATATTTTTGGCCATGACTGTAAGTCAACACATTAGCATGTTCGCGGTTCTCTCTTAATGGTCACATGCAGTCAAACATATAAAACGATTACTCTTTTTAGTAAGTGTTTATTTTGAATGCTGTTGTTTAAAAAAATGTTTATTTTAATTTGACATTTTAGATTTAATTAGTTATTAGCTTTTTATTAAACTCACAAACCCCCCGCAGTTCTTTCATGAACCCCAGTTTAAGAAACACTGACATAATGTTTAATGCACTTGTTGTTAATGGCAATGAATGGAATATGTTTTCATTCTCTTTGTACTTTTATATCAATAAGGTACAATATGATCCTATTTAAATCAATGTGATAAGTTAGGTCAGAAGTAATCTAAAAGTAATGAAAAAGTAGTCTGATTAAATTACCTAAAATATGTCATGTAAATAAGTAAGTTACGTTATTAACTACAATTTTTGTCATGTTATTGGAATCAGTAACAGACCATAATTTGTATGTAATATGCCCAACACTGGTTGTGCCAGTATTTCTGATAATTAGGCACCCTGCAATGCAGTAAAAATAAAAAAGGATATTATATATTTTTAGACCTCGAAAATAAAACGGTTGGACTAAAAAGGTCCTAGGGTGAAATGTCACTTGAACAGGTTGGAGAAATTACATTTTCAAAGTAAAGACATGAATATGGACATATGTGGATGTTTATTTCAGGTATGGTTTCAGAAGTCCTCCTCATCTGGAACTGAAAGCTCGGCCTAAACTGGGCGAGAGAGAGGTTACTTTTGCTCATGTGACCGACTGGATAGAAAATAAACTCAATCAGGAGTTTCAGGTATGCACATGTATACTAAACACTTGAACATTAATATAGACGCCCACTGCTTTCATTATGAATGCAAAAAATAGTTGCATTATAAGAACATGAATGCATTTTTTATTTGATTTTATTTTAATGTGCCTTTATTTTTATAATATTTTTGTAGTTGTTGCCATTTCAACTGAATTTTAAAGAAGTTCAGCGTGTCAGATTTATACAAGTATCTAGAAGAGAATGTTTATGTTTGTTAATGTTTATGTTTATGAATGTTTGTTAAGTCGACTTTATATTACAAATGGTAGAATTACAAAGTAAGGGGAAGGTTGTCCTATGAGTTCATGATTTGAATGTCAGAGTAAACTGATAAGCCTTCTCAAAGGTGTTATAGGATAAGAAGGAATGCCATTCATTAGTGCAACGGTTCTCAAATCTGGGCCTTTCCTGCAGAGTTTAGCTCCACTTAATCAAACCTCCCTAAAAAAGCTAATCAAGATCTTTAGAGTTTAATTTCACTGAGTTTGTTCAAGATAGAGCTAAAAAAAAGTGAGGCCCAAAACAGAGATTCCCTGCTTTAGTGGTTTTGGCAGTTAAGAGGTGCAAACCTGTAAATACCAGTTTTGTATATAAACACGAGGAGCGCATGGATGAGATCTCTGAATGTGTAATGTAAATAACAATCATGCAAGCACCATGGTTACAAGTTATGGTGTTCTTGTTACAGCCCTGTTATATTACAATAAGTACTGAGTAGTATTAAATAAATAATTTACTATTATTGCTATAGTAAATACAAGTAATACGCAAGAAGGATACTGTAAAATAGTGTTTTCAAATTTGTGGTAAAAGAGATTCTGCGAATTTCCCCATTTTTGTTTGCTGTTAATTATTTGTTTACTTCCTCTTCCTGAGCCTCTAATGCTTCCATTACCTTACGCAGAAAATATTTGTAATGCCAAACATGGATGACGTCTGGCTGCCTATCATGCACTCTGCCATGGACACGCGTTCCAATGCCAATGCCTTGAAGAATGAAGAAACCTTGGACCCTGAGGAGTCCCTTGAGGACATGTGAAGATTTAGTGACTGTATAAAACAAAAGAGAAACACTTCAGTCCCATGAGGGCAGGACTATACCTGAGTTGAAAATTACAGGTGCCATATTGCCCATTTGAACAGAGCTGTGAAAAATCTGAACACATCAATAACTAAAAGAAAGGACAATATTGCTTGCTTGCTTGCTTTTGATTTGTTTGGGACAATACGATTGCACATGCTGTTGGCCCTCAAACAGGATAAAGAGGTTTTGGTGACATACTAAAATGCATAGAGGTGATGTTGAACAACACGTGAAGAGGCAGTATAGAACATAGAAGACATATGTGACTAGGTGAAGTGTATACGCTACCTCTGTTTGATGCACGCTGACTTACCAAACGTCCTAGTGTTGCATGACAGTACCTAAACTCTTTCCTCCAATAACCTAACGCCCAGATGGCAGATATGAATTACGAGGGTTTTCACTGGACTTTTGGTATGACAGGGTGCCTGCAAACCATCTGGAGGGTTCGATATTTGGGGCTGCACATCCTCGGGATGTATAGAACATGCTACAAACACCAGTAACGGATGAATCTGGTCATTTAAACAAAAACTAAGCCAAAAGGGGGCATTTCCGAGATTTGCACCCATTTATGATTTTCTCATGATTGTCATATGCTTCTAGCAGCAAATAATTTCTTAAACACAACAGACCTACTAGTACCACCATTATCCTCTTCCATTCACCGCTGCCTGAGCCCTCTGTGTGGCGTCTGATTATGCAATTAGATCAATTTCACTGTGCTCAAGAGGGACACCAGCCAATAACCTCTCATCCCTAAGCCATCCCTACTCAAGCTGACTATTCTAGATGATAGGGTTCAAGAGCTTTCTGTGTGAGATATCTCCAGTCAATCATTGCCCCTCTGCAATGGCCGTAGATCAGTGGTTCTCAAATGGTGAGTTGCAGGTCTGTTCTCAGAGAACAGCAGGGATAAAGGTGCAAAGTTAGGAAAGCAAGATAAATAGGCCAGTCTTTTAAAGAGAGGGGGAAAGACTTCTTATATCTTTGGGACATGTCTTTTGGGACATTCATGTCTCAGAACCCAAACAGATCTGTCTGTTTGTAGGGGGACCAGAAGGCAAATTTGCCATGGGTTGTAATTTCCTGCTGGTTTTTAGAAAGGTGTTTTATGATCGTACAAGTAAAATAAGGTCTGTGGCGAATATTACTTAAGAGGCTTTCACGTTTTAAATAAATTGCACTCAAATGTGAATTTAAAGCCATTGTGTTTTTCATAAATGTAAGTTGCTAAATAAAGAGTACAATCTATAACCTAAATTAAAAAGCAAATTCTATGGGTTTTTGAACTGAAGATCTAACTGACTAAAGAACAGATGGCTAGATGCCCTCGCCTTTAAAAAAACATTAACAAAACTGCACAAGGTGTATAAAATACAACCCAAATACATTATATATGATATATATATTTGTGCTGATCACAATGTTTCTTATTCAGCCTGTCTTGTAAATAACTTTGTATATTGTTGGGCAGTTCATGGTAATATTAATATATTTAACTGTTTAATTTGAAAAGTATTTTGGTTTACTTTTGAATGAGAATTAATTCTGGACTGTATTGGGCTGTCCAAGCTAGAATTTGGGTCCTGAAGCAAAACCAGTTGAGAACCACTGGGCTACACCTCGCATTGCATTTCAGATCAAGGCTCAAAATAAGTGCTATTCTATTTCCAACGCAGATTAAGTCATGTGTTGTGTACATGTAAAAAAGATTGTTGAATGTACAAAACAGTTCATATTTTTGTCTGCCTTGTTTGGCATAGTTTGTCAAGTGTTGCTATCTGTGTTGCTGTCTGGTAGACTTTTTTTTTTTTTTTTAAACACTGCGCTTGCAGGCCATTGGTGTATTAAATCATGTAGGTAGTTTCTGTTGGTTAACAGGGGCAAGTGAACTTTGCCATCTAAAATATCATGAATGAGTTATGACATTCATCCATTATCAGATACTTAACAGGTATTGACAGGTCTGAAAGTGTTTTGTATCCAACAACATAAGTTATATATCTTAGCTGCTGCTAAGGTTTATGCTACAATATTGCCATTCACAATTGATCTTTTCTGTGCGCTCTGCCAATTTTTTTTTTTGCGCAATATTTCATTTGAATATTGTGTTCTGCCATATTGACAACATGATTGTGTGTGGAAATTGATAAACGGCTTTTGCAAAAATAATTCCTGAGGCATTTTTTCAAAGCTGTTTGTATTTAAGATTTGTTCACTGCTTTTAAAAGAGCAACTTGGGGGAAAATTCAGAAGTCTCTAACAAGCCTTTACTGTTGAACGAGCCATGAAGAGGCTCCACATGTTCAAAGACAGTGCTTGTATATATTGTAACACTGCAAAAAATGATACACAAGCAAATACGTACCCTATGTTTATTAACTTGGATTTCTTTAGAAAGAAATTATACAGAAAAATAAGGGGTCAAAATTGTACCTTTTGGGCTACAACAGCTTGTCACTGGAGCAGTACCCCTAAAAGGACATCTTTGTACCTCATTTTACCCCTAATAGATATATATTAGTATCTTAGAGTAGTAATATGTAATCTTAAGGTACTAATATGTACCTATTAGGGGTGAGATCAGCTGAGATCATCAGCTCGTTAGTTCAGTTCATGGATCCCTCTCCTAATAAGTTGATGGTCTCAATCAGGTGTGTTAAATAAGGGAAACATGCCAAATGAGCAGAACCAGGATTGAGAACCACTGTTTTAAGGGTACTGCTCCAACAACAAGCTGTTGTACCCCAAAAGGTACAATTCTGGCCCTTTTTGTTTCTGTGTAGTAGACAGTGTATAGTGAGGGACATACAAGCCTCAGTTTTTCCTTCAGTTCACCTTCTCTAGCAGTTTTGAAGATTTCTGTCAACTCTGTCCCACAAACCTTTTTGTTCCATGGATTTCCATTCATACATCAATGTTACAGACAGGAAAAGCAAGCTCCTGCAAATTTGGTGAAATCTGCACTTTGATTCCACTGTTGTAATCATAAAATGGATTATCAGTATACTATGTGGTCCCCTTACTCAGAACCACCATTACCCCCATCCAACACCCCTTTATATAGTGGAATAATAGTGGAACAATAGTGGAACAATGCATAAACATTAAAAAAAAAAAAGTTGTTGACTGCTTTTAAAAGAGCAACTTAGGGGAAAATCCAAGAAGCTCCAGTTATAACATGCTTTTACTGTTGCACTGTTGCTTTACCTGTTGAGTCATGAAGGGGCTTTACAGGTTCAGATACAGTGCGTACATATATACACTTATTTAATAATAAAAACACTGTAACAAGTCACACAAAATCAAGTTTATTTTATTTATTGTGCAGAGAAACTCAAACAGGATTGTTCAATTTTGCTTACATCCACATGAAATTTTGCAATACAGTATAAAGTAACTCATCTACAGTGAACTAAGCATAGTGAAGAACATACAAACCTTAATCTCTTCCAATTCATCTTCTCTGGGAGTTTTAAAGGATTTCAACAAGTCTTACTACCCTTTTTGTTCCACCGACTTCCATTCATACTCGCACAAATGCGGCTGACAGCAAGTTTGGTAAAATCTGCTCTGTAACTACGTTATCATGATAAAATGGATTATCAATATACTTTGTGGACCCCTTACTCAGATCCATTATTACCCCCATCCAACACCCCTTTAATGGTGGAACAATACATAAACATACATTTGTCGATTGCTTTTAAAAGAGCAACTTGGGGAATAATCCAAGAGGCTCCAGTTATAACAAGCTTTTACTGTTGCACTGCTGCTTGACCCGTTGAGCCATGAAGGGGCTTTACAGGTTCAGATACAGTGCTTACATATTTAATAAAACACTAACAAATGACACACAAGCAAATAGGTTTAATTTATTTATTGTGTAGAGAAACTCAAACAGGATTGCTCAGTTTTTGCTTGTATCCACATAAAATGTTACAATGCAGTATAAAAATTTACTCATCTACAATAAACACTTAGCCATTACAATGAACAGAGCATAGTGAGGGATATACAAACTTGAAGTCTTCTCCAATTCACCTTTTCACCCTGTTGTAAAAGAAAATGCCATCATAAACATTCATTCCAACTTTAAAATCATACTAAAGTTGAAATTCACTAGTCTGGTCAGTGATTTCACTTGACATCACTAATGTTCAGCAGTCTTACGCAACACATCATTCCAGACCACGTACAATGAAAATGTTTGATGCAAGGAAGTTAGGCCTGGTCTTACCTAGAATCATTGACCACAAAGTCTACTGCAACCATAAAAAGTCCTAAAAGAGAGACAAAAACAAATAAGTCACTTTTATATTATAATTTAGCAAACATAAAAAAAAACAAACAAACAAACAAACAAACAAAGCTTGACGCTCTCCAATGCAGTTTCATGGTGAAAGTGATCAGCCATTTCGCAAACACGTGGTCATGAACACACCACGTGGTCACATTTCTAAAGTAGTCTACATATGAAATACGTAAAATACAGACCCTATATAAAATCTCGTGTCAAATTTAAAATTAAATAACGTTACAACCTTTATCAGCAAATACACTTACCTGAATTAGCCGACAACAAGAGCTAATTTGTTCTTCGAGTTTTTCCTCAACTTTAACACTACTGGCCTTATCATTAATTCGAATTCACCAAACTGCGGTAAGAAAAGTGAGACAAAAATAAGTAATTCGATCTAAACTGTTGCTCTACACATCAGCTCCACTTTCACCGAGCTACGACAAGAACTAAACGAACCTTCAGATACAAATGAGATGTTCTTATTATGGGGATACACCAACCTTCGCTCTCTACTTGGCTCACGTGTGTCTTGGTAACCAATCACATTATAGTCCTGACGTCATTGAATTGCTGTCAGAGCTGTATTGGCCTGTTCAAGATGCATCGGCCCTGCGCAGACCGATCAGGGTATGACACCAAAGTACCGCGAGAGCAATTTAAAAGCATAAAGAGTGATAATAATGTGAAAATTGTTTATTCACAAATGTAAATGGGCAGTGCAAAAACTAATTTTGCTCATTTTAAAATAACAAATAGTAATAGAAATAACAAAGCGAAAAAACTGTATCAATTATCGTCAATCTATATTATCGTTCATCTTTATTATTGATATGTGGTTATTTTTGACGAGTTATAGTATAATATTATAGTATAATAACTATATTTTGATTGTGTATATGTTGATCAAAACACACACACACACACATAGTCACTTTAAAGGCTTGAATATGTTATATTAATGCTGCTACTGGACGTGCGCACATCAATATAGCGTAATTTTTATCACACTGCACAACAATAATTACTGCTTTTGCATTATTGTAAGGGGTAGGTTTAATGTTGGGGTAGGCGTAGACGTTAAAAACATGATCTAATAGGTAGAAAATGTCATTTCATTTTTTTAGTTACCGACCGTAGTTGTATCCGTTCTTGCCACAACTCCAACAAGCGGCTCTGGACTCACTTTTTCGCTGCACTGCAAGGCTCGGTTTCTGCAGACGAGACACCACCTACTGTTCAGGAGTAATTAGTGGACCCACAAAACTTCACAATAAAGTCATTCAAATGAATAATTTGTATCATGTAGGAAGGTACAGTCAGATGAGTATTAGGACCAAGTAAGAATAAAATAAAAACAAACAATTGCTCTTGGAAAAACCTAAATCAAGGTAAAAGTCCGTTTTTTTTTTTCATTTCTAACACAGTGCAGCGCACTGGAGAAAAACAAAATGTGGTTCTAAATACTACAGTAATTAAAGAAAACAATTTAAAAAAAAAAGATGTTTATACAATACAAATACAAGTACATACAAAACATATTGTTGTACCATGAGGTAGGCATAACACGTCTGTGTGTGTGTGTGTAGCAGCTGTTATGATGTGCAGTAGTACGTTGTATACAGTAGGATGTGCTGCTGTACCACAAAGGACCTTGGGGCCTCTCACAGGGTTGTCTGATTGTCCCCATTTCACCCGATACTGGTCTAACAGATACAAATGATTCCTTAATTAATTGTCCTTATTTTAAAGCAGGATCTGTATTTATCAACAAAATATTCGAGCATTTATATTTTTTATTATTTAACACATTTTACAGCTGAGTTTATTTACTTATCTTAAACAACATGACAAAAAGTCTATAACAGCAAAATCGACAGCTTCATATGTAAGTAAATATTTTGCTTATTTATTTATTTTTTTATTTATTACTGCTACTACTACTACTTCTACTACTACTACTATTTTAATTGACTCTTATGTAAATTCAGCAAAATATATAAATTAATAAACGACTTCCCGTTCCAAGTTGACGTGACGTCGTTCACAGCCCCGCCTCCAGGGTGTTGTGCGCATGCGCAGGAGCAGTAGAGGAAGAGAGCTGATAAACGCATTGAGCCCGTCTTTTCAGTGGTACACAGTACAATGAGACGGTAAACTACCGTTAAACAAACTTATCTGCCGTGTATTCACAGATCCACGTGTTTATATGTTTGTATGATGGCGTGGGGAGTGTGCAGCAGGGCTCTGGTGTGGATTATAACTGCGGTCATATGCTGGAGTCACAACAGCTTGATGGTGAGTTACTGATCGATTACATTGCTCCTGATCTCTGATCGTTATAACGCAGGTTAATACATTTATACTGGTGTCCAAGGAACCTAATGATGAGTCTAATCACTGCTGATCGATAACCCTTCTTCTGATCTTTGGTCATTTTGATCTGTGGCCCTTTATGATCTATTTGTTATTAGTGTAGTTTGGGTGCCATTGAGTAGGTGTAAGGCTGATCTGTGTTGGCCTGCTATCTGATCTGAGTGTATGGACAATGAAGACTTTTCAGATATGCACAAAGAGCGAAGCATATCCTACAGAAACAAGCTGTGCTGTTTTATATGATGCTGACGCTCTGATTTGTCAATTTGTATGTTGTGTAACGTTATGTTCAATGGTGACAGAGCTGTCTTCAAGTTATGTCTTGATTGCCCTGTTAGATATGGGTTTGACCTATTTATGATGTACTATGTAGTTCTGTCCAGTCCTTTGCCTTACTTTTCTGTGCTCTACTGTAGTGTTTAATTTTTTATCAATTAACCAGACTATCTTTGTCTACAGTGTCAAAAATTAGATTAGATCTCAGCTAGTATAAGCCTTTTGAGACAAACACTTTTCAGAACATACTTTTTAACTTATTACATATCGTACTAGAATTACACCAGTTTAGTCACAGACCATGGTGTAGTGATGCTTCACCTCAGTCTGATAACACAGACATCAGTGAGTTGCTGTAGAGTAGTTGATTAACATCTGGCTGGTAAATGAAAGTTTTCAAGGTTCAATCCCCAGCAGACTTGAATTGTGAAGCATTACTGTTGTACCTTTGATTAAGATGCTCCAGGACTACAGAAAATAAATACATGTCATCTAATAGATACATTATGTACAATAATCTGTTAAAATTCATATCTGTTCAGATATATTCAGTTTTTGACAGTAAATAAAAAATGAGGCTGCAAGAGATAGAAGTAGAGAGTGTTAAGTGAATTGTACTGTTGTTTACAACATGTCAGTTGTTCAACTGACAAAAATATATTTCCAGAAACACTTTTAGTACACACTTTTGACTTATTAATGCTCAGTATTACTCCTTTTATATCTGTTTGGACTTGTAACACACAGGAAGTGAATGACTCATGATCGCAGTAGACCTCTGGCAGAGAGCACATGGCCGCTGGCCGCTGCCCGCTGCCAGACTCGGTGCAGTGCGGGTAGAGGTCTATGTTCATCTGTTATCACGTGTGTATTGAGAGCTATAGTAGGCCTTAGCACTCAGGGCACCCAGCTCTGTGTTATTGACATAATGACGCTGAACACACAGTCATTATTAAGTATGTGTATGTTTTTGTTTGTTTAGATTCTCTGCTGTCTAGAGTGAAAGACGGTGCTGTTAGAAATACTAGTATCATCAAATAATCTGTTGATTATCTAAGAAAAAAACATTTAACTTAAAGAGCAATTTGTTCCGTATCTTTCCAGATTATGGTTTTCAAAATGTGCCAACTAAACAACTCAACAAAAATGTAAACATGAATTTACATTTACTAATTGCAGACACTTTTATGCATAGTGACTTGAGAATAATTTAAGTAGATGCAATTCTTTTAAGGGAAAGAACAAAATATGTGTCAAAAGTTAGAGCAGTTGTGTAAGTGAAATAAATGTGTTATACATTTTTTTGCAAGTTTTAATATATATTCCAGCAGTCTTTTAATATTGAAGATTAAACATGTTAATCATATGTTACTCTTATCTTTTGAAATGTTTTATCACTGCTGTCAGCAAATATTCCTAAATAATCATTAATGATGTGTTGTCAGTTATTTTTGTTGTCATTACATTATTGTAACCCTATTGTCCATAAATATGGAGTTTGGTATGCCTATACCATAAGGTTTGTTTTTCTTTTACAAATGACTTTTTAGCCTCGCTTCTTATCAGAGAGTCTTGAAATGGACTGCATTACGGACACTTTAGGTTTATAATGTGGGTTAACTGGATTTTTATGCATGTAGATTTTTTTTAAAGCTTCATTTATCCTGCTGAATCCATTCTAGGTTGAAGCGTGTTTGGGTTCTGTACCTTAAGAGCAGTTTACATCTCATGCACTTCTATGGCTCAGTGAATAAACATCTCATGCTCTCATGTGTGAATTGTAGTCACAGCTAAATGTGCAAAATGTAACAGAGACTGTCTTCTCAGCCTAACCTTCCTTAGATTAAAGTTTTAATTACTGCATACTGCCCAACATACTGGTAGTTGCACATATCGCATTTGTCTGTTAAAATAGTTTCTCATATTTCCCTTTTTTGCTGTGCAGTAGGAGAATGAGGATGTGGAAGTCTAAGATAAATGGACCTGCTAATCACATGTTTTATAAAGCCTGCAGCATGAGGCACCAGTTTATACATCTGTGGACATAAGGCATGAGTGGAGCTAAACTTAAGAAGACTCCCGATCTTTGCGGAAATGTTTTGTACTGCACTAGAGTATGCATTATTATGCAACAGGGTGATGCAATGTCTACCTCATTTTTTAAGCTTCATAACAGCTGCTTGTTTTTAAGCATTTTACTGTTCATTAAATGAATGAGTGCCTGTAGTTTACATTTGCTTTGCCATAATTTTAAATTATGTTAAATTAAAGTTAGATTTTCATTGTCATCACAGTTAAGTCCTCTTTTAAAAGAGTCAAGCTCAACACACCGAAAAATACACCAAGTGTCAAACATTCTCATTACAGTCTCTAGCCTTAAAATTAAGCTCAGTTTATTTTAGTAGTAACCAGATCTGTGTCCAATTTGCACTCATGTTTTGGAAAGAAAAGAAAAGGCTTTTGTCAGAAATAACATATAAAATATTGTTACATATCCACCTTTTTCTTCAACGTGGAAGTAAGCCTATGGGTTAGACTTCCAGTTCATTATTCGCTATAAGGAAACAACGAAAATAATGACAATGTGCAGTAAATAATAAAAGTGTTTGCAATGCAAACCAGTGTGCTCATACTTAAGAAAATACATTAAAATAATCATTTTAAAATAATCACACACCAATTTGCAATATCAAGCATCAAAAAGAACTGTTTTGTACAGCTAAAAATAGCTGGACGTGGATGAGGCCAGAAGCCAAACACATACATTTTTCTAATGGATAGACCGCGTCTATTCTAATGCGAAGAAAAAGGTGGATGCTGTGACAATATTTTTATGTGTCCATGGAATTTAAGAGTGTCTATGGTAAAGAAAAAGAGAAATCTAGTTCAAATTTAGTTGAAAAACTAAAGAGATACACGAATTGGTTTCATATGATTTCGAATAACACATACCATTAACAGCTAAAGTCTGCAATTATTGTATTTAATTATTGTATTCAAATATTAATCAATGAAGCAGTTTTGTTAAAAAGAAATAATGATAAAAGAAATAATAATAAAATGTTAAATGTCAAACTCTCAGATTTCATTCTTTTAATGAGGATTTTCTCTTCATCATGATATCAGGACGGTTGTATCTCCCTGTTTTTTTTTATTTATTTATTTTTATTGTAATGCAGAAATTGTAAATATTTCATCATAGAAAATGTGTATTCATGTCAATGTATGTTTGAAAAATTAAGTAGGACAAAAAAGATCACATCATTGACCTATGTGACCCTAATGGCATCACACAAATGTGTGAATGACCCTGCAGATTAAAGGAAACTGTGCTCTGTTCACCTCCTGAGATCCCTGTGGTCTCTGTTCGGTTTGTTTTATAGGGGTCTGTGTTCATTTGGAGCATCACATACACCCTAAATCAGTGGGTCTCAACTCCAGTCTTCAGGGCCCACTGCTCTGGACATTTTGTATGTTTCTGAATCTGACACACTCAGTTCAGTTCATAGATCTTTCTCCTAATGAGCTGATGATCTAAATCAGGTGTGTTAAATGAGGGAGACATACAAAATGTGCAGAGCAGTGGGCCCCGAGGACTGGAGTTGAGAACCACTGCCCTAAATCAATATCTTAGGCCCCTTAAACTTGGGTAGTGTGTTGATGTGAGAGTGGTGAGAGTTGCGCGGCTGTGGTTCCAGCAGATGTTCGGGATGTTTTCTGTTCTCTCCTGAAACCAAGAGCATGCTGCTGCGTTTCGATGGTGACCGGGTCCATGTGAGGCCGTGAGAGATCTCACAGGTGTGTGATGTTTGCAGTAACTCAGAGACGCTAACCGTCAGATTAAAATGGCCAAACCTGCAAAAACAAAACAGATTATCACTTCAGCATGTGATCCAGAAGAATATGTATTGTGTGTTTATTTTATTTTAAGTCTCTTTGTTTAATGAACCCAAAGTAGAGTCAGACTAGTTTCTCTAGGTGAGCAGGGTTGGGTGTCTTTGAGAAATGAGCTGTGAATGAACAGCAGTCTGTCTAGAGTTCAGGTTTGGCTTTCAGACCCAGTCTGGTGATTTTGAGTCATCTCTGTTTGTGCATTTATTCCCTTTCTTAAACAATTTTTGATTGCAATCTACAAATACTGGGCTTTGTTAACCTTTTTTTTTTTTTTTTTTTGGTAAGTATTTTTATTAGTTTTGGCTTTGTTAACTTTGTTAAAGCAACTTTGGGGTCACATTACACTGTTTAAAAAGAGAAAAATGAAAATAGGTGATTATGTGTTCATGTAGCTTAAAGGGATAGTTTACCCAAAAATGAAAATTTGTGGTCAATTTACTCACCCTCAGGCTGTCGAAAGATTTAGGTGACATTTTTCTTCAGTAGAACAGTAAAGAGGAATTTTAGTTGAAACCTTGATCCTTGGAGATTCATAAAATACAAGTCAGCTTTTACCAGCAAAAGAGAAAAAGGAAAAAAAAGCATATCAGGGAACACAAATCGAAAATTCAAATTCACCAAATCAGACTGAACAATCTAAACAGTTGAGCAGCACAGATATATAGGTTGCTGAATTAATACTCACTTTCAGACACACCCGACAGTCAGTCGGAGCCAGTAAACCAGCGTATATAAACCTGTGATGCTGTTTTGTGACAATTCATTTAGCGTTCCAGTTCCTCCAACAGTCATTGCACTAAGGAAGCAGTTAGGACTCTTACCAAAGACCAATGAGCCAGTGATATACGCATATGTGAACAGAGCACTTGAATGAAGGGGTGAAAGTAAAAACTGGATTGTTTACTTTATGTGTTTCAGACATGTAAAACATGCACGTTTCACGTCATTTTTGGGTGCTTTAATAATGTAATTGCATAGTGTCATTGATAACAAACTGAGAAGAATGAAAATGCAAAATTACTCATGACAGTGACAGTGGTTGGCACTTATGGAAATCATGAAGCAGTGCAAATTTTCATTCCTGACACCAGTTTTTTATAGTGGAGAAAGAAAGTCAAATTGTATTTAAGTGTTTACAAACCGCTGTTACAGTTTTTGTCTTTGCTGTGTTGTTTATTAAATAATACCAAACACATGAGTACAGACTCGACCAAATTCTTCCTCTGGATTCTTCCCACTGTTTCTTAGCGAAATATGTAGCCAAATGTATAAAATATATATAGCTTCACATAATATCACGGTATAGATATGTGACCAAAAGTCCAGATCTTATTGGCTGACAAGTTTTCTTTGCAGTGTGATTAGAGATTAGAACACCTCTCTGTTAAAAAATGTTGCAGTAACAACATGCAAATGTTTGTGTTGGCCAGGACAGATGCATAAACAGCCATTTATTCTAATTAAAAAGTCATATCACCAAATTTTTGCACCAGTTCTGGGTTGGTCTGCTGACAGTTAAACCAAAATTACTCTCCACCCTGTGCCTGTCATGTCATGAGACACGGTAATGGTTCCAGTTAGTCAGATTTTGATTTTCTGGGTATTCTTCAGTACCCTGGTTGCAGGTGTTATATATATAAGGGTTTCATGAAAAGGATGGCAGTTTTTAGTACTCCTTTCATTCAGCAGAAGTATTAATATGTTTAACCACACAGTGTTTATTTTTGGTTTTTTTAACACAGAAGTAGTGGTCAACCAGTACATTGCCAGGTGATATTAGCCAATTTTTAATTTTCTGCATTGGCTGGTAAGTATTTCTGATTTTGAGACAGACACCACTGGTATAAAATGTCTTTCGAGTGTTGTATTATGAGGTCAGTCAGGGCTCAACTCTAAGAATTTTTTTCTTGCCCGGTAAAAATTTTCACTGGCCCTGACACAAAAAAATAAAATAGTTGCTGTTATCATAGTTTTTGGCCCATGTTATCTTATATTTTAATAAATAAGCTTTATTTGAAACTAAACTTTTACACACCTATTAAATTGTACAATTCTTGTTTCCGAACATTATTTGTTTGTTTAAAATGTATTTTATTAGTAGTTTATTAAAAAGGAAAAGGTGCTTTAGGGAAAGCAGACTATAGAAACGCAAACTCAGTCTCTGTCAGCAGGTGGCGCTTATGGAATAACAGTGATATTATGTATCCTTTGTTACCGCTTTAAACAAAGCAGCGCCGTGCTTATAAACGCTACTTTAAATGCGTTATACAGAGGCAAATGAAAAGAAAACGCCATGTAAACTTTTCTTAAAACAGTCAGTTCCCCTCAGAGATACATTCATATAAACCTCCGTTTCAATATTTAGGATAATATTTCCAATATTTCGATAACCGTGATCTTGCTCTGCCTGCTACAGTATTTTTCCTCTTTGCGTTCGCCTTCAGCGTCTCTGGCCTCTGTTAACGGAAGCTTCAAAAGTTCGTAATATTTCAACACACATTACATCTTGAAAAATGACTGCATACAGTTCATGTGCAAGCCCGGAAAAAAATCGGTTAAAATATGTCTGGTCGATCGGTGCATGTGTAACGTTACTCTGTTGTATAAATTAAATACAGACTAATCATTGTTAAAGCTACAAAGTTACTCGCCAAGACATACTATTTGACATACTTTTGTAGGTTATTTATCTGTCAGAGACGTGTCTCTCTATGATCGCTTGAATTTTTAAATGAACAAGGCTTAAAAATACATGCAAATGATAAACTTTAGTGACGGCACAGCAGTGTTTCGATCGGGCCAATGACAAATTCGTCAACTGTCCCAAGCATCTTTCACACTGGCCCCGGGCGATCGGGGTCTCCTTATTGTTCAGCCCTGTCAGTGTATTGCTACACCCCTAGTAATATTTGCATTTATAATATTTTACTAGCAAGTTCTGTAATGATTCTGTAATTGTTTGTAAAATCCTTTGTCTCAGAATCTTGCATCAGTGCCTGAGCATAATAAAGAGCATGCAACATCTCCCCAGTAAAGCTGTGTGTTTGCAGGGCTTTTGCGGCAGCAGTACGGTGTCTGTACCAGAGAGTCTGCTCTTTGTGTCCACACTGGATGGGAACCTTCATGCCGTCAGCAAGAGATCAGGAACAATCAAATGGACCTTAAAAGAAGGTACGAATATGTGCTTTTTTTCAGGACCAGTCAGTTTTGTATCAAATTACTCATACCGCAGTGCAAACTGCAGTGAAAACAGTGGATGCCCAGTGTGCCTGTGAAAGTGAATACCAACATTATTGTATGCTGGTGTGTAATATTGTTATCAGTGGTTCTCAACTTTTTTGACTTAAAGACCCTCTATTGGCAACACAATATTCAAAGGCATATATAGACTAAGATATTGCTTCTTTACAGCCAGAGAAGAAAGTCAAATTGTCAAACTTTCATGTAGAAAAGAATGTCAAATTAAATGTTTACAAACCGATGTTACAGTTTTTGTCTTTGTTGTTGTCTTTGGTAATCTTGCTGTAATTATGGCAAAGATACTTGATTGCATATTTTTTTAGATTAACAGAAGCTGGTGGTGTGGTAATATATAGCAAATGAACTGACTATAATTCATTTTGTGATTTCATAATTTTCAAAAACTGTTTGTTCGTCAGTAAAAACAATTAATTGCATAGTTCTGCAGTTTAACATTCACCCTCTCAAGCCAAAATTGACATATCCAAAATGTAATAGCTGCAGATATTTAACCCTTTAGTCTAGGCCAGACTCCTGGTCTCTTCTGAAAGCAATGACTTTCTTCTTCTGAAAGTCTCTTCTTCTAGTTATTTGCCAAAAAGATGCACATAGATATGCCAAATAACCACTATACCAGCCGTATTGACTTGACTGCATATAGCTATACGGATCCATTCAGACTTACTTAACATAAAAATACACATGAAAAATAAATAACAGCACTAATGATCACAGACTTCTTCAGAACACACTTCTTCAGCCAGCTTTTATTGTAAAACATTTCCCATCTGTGAATTTTGACAACTTCGCGAATATATTGAAATGTTTCTTACCTAAATGTTAGCTCTTTGTTCATCTTACCTAGAAGTTAGCTTGTCACGCATGCCTAATGTATGACCCTTATATTTTACTGCAGTCATCTTTACCTTGATTACAATTGTCATTGATCAAAACTTTACTAGAAAGAAATGTAACGTATCATGTGCCCATGCACATGATGGGCAAATGGGATGTTTTGAGCTGTTGTTCAGTCTGTATTTCAGAAAGCGTGATGTAAAAATCGTGATGAAGAGGGCTTGTGATGCATAGAAACAATCATAGAATGTTAGAGATTTGTGTTTTAAAGCTAAACACACACTGGAAATAGTAAATTGACTGAAAACTGGACATGAGTCACACTTCTCTCTGCCATCTCTGATGTAATCGGCCTGGATTTCTCTGCATTAGTGCAGTGCATATTTTGGACTAATTGGTTGAATCCATTTGCAGGGGCAAGGCCAAAATGTTTAAGTGGGTGGACCTACATAAAACAGGATGGGCAAAGTGTAGTGTATGAGAACTGCATGTTAGATTGCCAACAAAGGTTCAAACAGCAAATAACAAAATAACCCATAAGCAATTCTGATTAATTAACAATAAAATGCCTATTTTCTGTACAAACATTATACGGGCATTATACGAGTTTGGAATTTTTTGAACTAGAAAAAAATATTGTAGTTGCCTTTACATGTCCTCTTACAATATTAGTATGGTTAATAACTTTAAAAACTTTCACATATCAAAAAGTACAAGGATACCTCTTAGTAAAAGTAATTCATGTTTTAATCAGTTTATTTTTTGATCAGTTTAATTTAAGTCTTCTGAAGAGATGCAATTGCTTTCTATGAGGAAGATTTCATTTAGGTTTCTGTTCAAAAATAGTCATCGTGTGTACGTAGAACTCACACATGGGAATCAGTGAGGTTTGTTCTCACACATCAAGCATGCATGGTAAAGCTTGTGTTTATCATATATGATGAGCTATATGGATCAGTGTTTATATGTGAATAAAAACCTAAATTAGATATGTTCATCAAATAAAGTGATTGTTTCCCTTCAGAAGACTTTGGATTATATGGATTGGGTCATATGGATTGTTATCATATGGATGATATTGATTCATATGGTTTACTTTAATAGTCTCTTTTTGTACTTTCTGATGCAATACATTTTGGTTATGTTAACTTTTAATGAATTAACAAAAAAGTTGTAAGAATGTTTAAAAATAGGTTTGTTTTGTGTTTTGAAGATGAATGGATGTCTGATGGCTTTTGAACAACATGAGTGTTAGTAAAGGAATAGTTCACCCAAAAAAGATTCTACCCAAATTTATGCAACATTTTTTCCAATTTTTTTTGTATGTGACCTTGTATATGTATGTATATGCATATGACTACATGTATTTGTACTTAAAGTAATCTGTCACACCACAGAAACATTTTAAATGAACTAGTGAATGTAAGAAGGTATTTAAAAATTCACTTACTCCCTGTCATAAATTTTAACCTAAAATTTTGATGTTGATATAAAATTCAGATAATTTATTTGGCATATCTATGTGCATGTTGATATTTGGATAAAAAAAGGGTGATGCATTAATATGGAATTCCACTCATGTTCAGTCACAGGTTTATGCTGACTATTTATTATCCAATTGGAATTGAGAGCTGGAGCTCTGTTTTATAAAAAAAAAAAAAAAAAACATTTGTGTTAATTAAATTATAATAATCATTTTGACTTGTTACTCATAACAACATCCGTCATATCTGTTGTGGGTCATATAAAAAGTATGAACCAATTGTGTGAACCAAACTGTGTGTCATCAAGGCCAGGCACATCTGTTCACCTAATTTCTTCCCTAGCTTTCTCCCAAAACAACACATGAATGAGGGATAGTTCCATTTAATGCATTTTAATCCTCCACTTCTGCTGTATTAAAATGCATTGAATGGAATCTTCCATCATGGGCACACTAGCCACACACTAGCTTGATTTCTCAATATTCACATGGCCACAGCAAGTTGCATTTCATTCACCTGCTGTGTCTCTCAGAAACCTGATGTTCAGGCTGAGCCAGTCATACACGCTTGAGTTACAGGACTGTGACGGACGTTAGAGGCCGTTGCACTACACACCCAGAGCAGTTGTGCAGTCTGACATGATAGTCTGTATTCAAGTGGGTTGTCATTGTCAGGCTCTCACTCAATTGCCATGGATAGTGAATCTGAATTGTGTAACTTTTAAACTCGGCAAAAAAAAAAAAAATTGCTTTGATTTCCAGCCAACTTCTTAATATGTAAATATTTTAATGAAAATAAGTTCAGCAACTGAGACAAACTGTCGTAGGTGACTTACATTTCAGACTTTAGTTTATTGATGTGGCCACATCTGCAGGCCTTGGCCTCCTGCAGAAGAACTATGGTATGTTCGTGTAGGTGACCAGGCATAACTCTCATACTTTTGTTTGTTATTTGATAGGTTTGTTGAGTTTACTAATATTCATGAATATGTAATAAAGTGGAATTGTTTATATGAATGTCTAATAGAGCTGGTACTGGGAGCAGTAAGAACTAAAAAAAAATCCATTAAGTTTACATCCAAGTTTCATGCCCAGCACTTAGTTTGCTTTGTATTGTCTTCATGTTTGCTCATTCCTTCATTTGCCTGTGATAAAGTTTATAACTCTTAACTGACACCTTTCTCATTCCCAATGCAGATCCTGTTTTGCAAGTCCCAACGCATCTGTCAGAGTAAGCCTACTTTTATTTGTACTTGAGCCTTTGTGCATGAAAAGTGAAACAACAGGAACTGTGCAAGATGCTGAGCTAGCACAATTCTTCCTATTCATGATACCATCTAACTAAAGCCACTGATAAAAACACCCAACATAAGCTTATATTTAAAGGATAAAAAATACTGGTTTGGAGCAACATCAGTCATACAACATGACAATACTGAACAAATTTTATTCTGATTTTACAGACCTGCATTCCTCCCAGATCCCAATGATGGCAGTTTGTACTCTCTCGGAGGGAAAAATAATGAGGGTTTGACGGTGAGAGATAGCTTCTTTTCATTTCTCAAGAAGGACTTCCTCATTCTCTGGAATCTAAGGATGATATTTATAGTAGTGATAGCTTTAGAAATGAGAAATATAATTTAGAAGTGAAACATTTGAGGTGCTTTCACCCAAAGAAAAAAGTTGCAATGTGTAATTTTGGATGGAGTATTATATCTAATATTTGGGGATGTTGCAGAAACTGCCATTCACCATTCCTGAGCTGGTCCAGGCATCTCCCTGTCGCAGTTCTGATGGCATCTTATACACGGGTAAGAAACTGAAACTAAAGAAATCTGACCTTCATACTCAAGTTCCGTTAAACCTATTTTCAGTTTAGTTTTGCAAGTCAAGCATCACTATTACGATGTCTTGTAGTTAAGGTAGATATTCGAACAAACCCATAAATAATGAACGTTGTTTTTCAGCTTGATTAGACTGTCAGCAGAGGTTAACGTTTGAGGAACTGGTTCCTTAACAGTTCCTCGCAGCCTCCCTGTGGGTAGGTGGGTGTATGGGTGGGCGCTGTGGGATTGTTTCATGATCTCACCGCAAACACCACAAGATGTCTGTCTGTACCACCCTTTCTTAACTCTTGAAGGTGCAAATCACAAGGCACAGCTACATCTATAATGACACCCAAAGGAAGAAGGCCAAACATTGATTAAATCAGCCTGCAGACAGGCTTGAAAGTTAAACAATGAAAACTAAATCCTGTTACTTAATCTCTTTAAATGAGACATCAGCATTGAAGTTCCTCTCTGCATTGTATCTCAAATGTCGAATATCACAGTGTAACCCACAGGAAATAACCTCGTTTCACTTAAAGCCACACATGTTTCCAAGCGTAAACATGTGGTGTGTTTGAACTGAAGTGTTGAAGTCTGTTTACACATCCTGGAGAGAATATTTACCCACGCTGCATCAGAAGTCTGTGGACTTTTGGTCGTTAAAATGATAAGGGGGATTTAAATGGAAAATAAGAAGCATATGGGAAAACCCTGCACTAATATGTAAATATATATATATATATATATATATATATATATGTAAATGCTAAATATGTAAATCATGTAAATATGCCATTATTGTGCAAAACTAAAAAACTGAAGTTTTTCACCCCTTCCCCTCCAGCTAATCAGCTTCATACTTTAAGGGAATGTTCCAAAATCAGTATAGCTAACTTTTGTGTACAGCATCTGTGATATCTGTGAAAAGATGGTAATCAAGCCATAGACCAGAACAAGCATTTACACTTTTTTAAAAGTGTTGTATATGTTAACATGAGACTAGTGTGATACAAAGACAATATGTAAAGTGCTATAAATGCTTTAACAAACATACAAGCTTCACGTTTCTTTTAAACTCTTCAGAATGTCTTGCCCCATACTTCCATTTAAGTACAGGTCTGTACACACATTGTTTTGTTTTTGCAAACTGAGGAAGGAGTCGAAATTTTCTTATGCTGCACAAAGAGCTGATACTGAATTAAACTTTGAAGTGAATGCAGATCAAACATTTACAATTGTACATGGTTTTGTTTTATGTTTGTTTGTAGGTAAAAAGCAGGATGTGTGGTATGTTGTGGATCTGCTGACTGGTGAGAAACAGCAAACACTGACCTCTTCTTATGCTGAGATGTTATGTCCATCTTCATCTCTGCTCTACCTCGGCCGCACTGGTAAGGGCAAAGACCTATCCCAAGTTCTGACTTTAGATGAGACCATCTCTGTGTCTATATGAACAGAAAAACCAAAGATCACTTTAGCAGTAGTAGCGTTACTAATCAAATTATGAATGCTGTAGTGCTGTTACTGGAGAGTAGGCATATGACGGGCTAAATTTTTACAAATCATGATAATCTGTAAAAGTTTTATCAGGATATTCTGTATTATCATGGTATTGAAAAGCATTGAAACAAATTGTATTGTGCCTAATGAACATTTAAATCAGTCCACATATAGCCTAAATTTTGATTTACAGACTGTTGAACATGCAAAGTATTGCAATTAGTGTGGCAGAACGTTTATTGGTCCAAATATAAATGAAGGCTGTTATGAATAGGGGAGTAAATCTTTTAAATAAAGTGGGATAATTACAACTTATTTATTGCATGGCTGTCTAAAATGCGTGATTGTGGTCAATTGCTTCATTTAGTAGTCAGGTATATTCAAAGCTGTCCACAACACTGTGTTTTTTGTTTCACACAAAAGTAACTGGCCCATTTCAATATTGCAAAATTGACTGGATTGAAAAAAAGATACCAGAGAACTTCATTTAAGTATTTATGTTAAGGTAATATTGCTGCACCCCGTCTTGCGTAACACAAACAAAGGCATGTTCATACTCATTCTCTGAATATTCATATGTGCATACTGTATCACAATTACACATTTATAATGCAGAAAATCGAACTTTGCCCAAACTCCTGCATTTGTTTCCTTATGCCGGTTTCAGCAGCACATATTTTTTACGGCGCCCATGTTAACAGATTAGAGCATTCACACCGCACGCAGTGGCAGCACGGCAGCGCGTGGCAGAGCAGAAGTGGCAGTGCCGCAATTGTTCCGCTGCCGAGTCTATTTTTGCTGTGCCGCTTACGCTGGATTAAAGCCACAGTGCATTGTTCTTGATCAAAATTGACCTGATTAACATGAAAAATAACAATTTTACCATAAAATCACAATCATGGGGTAAAAGGCTCACCAGCATGGGGCAAAAGGCACAGTATATAGCCTACTTTAGCTAAAATAATGTTGTTGTTTTTTTTTATAATGATGTTATTAATCAATAGGCTATTACGTTAATACTTGTTCAAAACAATCGTGTTAGCAAAGGTTGTAAGATATTTATTATATTTTCTATTGTAAACATATCAAAACCTAATTTTTGATTAGTAATATGAATTGCTAAGAACTTTTTTTGCACCCTCAGATTTCAGATTTTCAAATAGTTGTAGCTCGGCCAAATATTGTCCTATCCTAAAAAAACATACATCAATGGAAAACTTATGTATTTAGCTTTCAGATTATGCAAAATCATTGCATAAAATTGACCCATATGACTGGTTTTGTGGTCCAGGGTGATACATATATGTTTAATATCATGTTTTTAAATATGATGGTTTCATTATAAACATGGTGATTATCTCTAAGTTGGACACCCAGCATAATATATAATATTTACCATCTGAATCTAACAATGTCACGTCAACAAATGAAAAAGTCAGTCATCTATTAATTATCTTGTAAATACCATATTTTTACATATTCTTTTCGTTATTGAAAAACTGTTGCTTTAATTATTTTAAACCAAACTGGGAATCATTAAGACGACCTTTGTTTGGAAATGTATTTAATAATTTAGCGTTTCTCATTTGCTACTTTTGCATAGAATCAACTACATGAAAACACCTCACTTCCAGGAGTTATTGCTCAAACTAAAAAGGCCTGTTTACATTATTAAAACAAGAGGCATTTGTTAACTTTAAGATTATATTTTATCTTGTAAACTACAACATAGAAGGGAACACAGCCGCATCACAGCATGCGTCCCATATAATAAATCAAAACACATGACAGACAGTTGTCAGAGAACACCTGAAAAGCGTGGCCGAATGAACGATACTCGTCTGTATTTGCAATACACAAGCCGCGGTTCAGCTGACAAACGCTGCCAGTGTGAAAGCACAATGGGCCCATGCTGCTCCTGCTTCTGTGCTGCCTCTGCTTTGCTTGCGCATCCAGTGTGAAAACACCATTAGTTTTTACATGCTCCATTGCTCTGTGGCAACAACATGTAACCTGAGACCACCTCTTTAACACACTGGGTTAACACACATATTATTATTCATTATGTATTAAATTCTGTAATGCACATTCATTCAGCTGGGAGTGTTAAACAGCCCATAAGCAAGGGTTGCATTTGTACAATCTACATGTTGGCGGAAATCAGTTACAGTGAGTTTAGAGAAATGTGAGAAATGTAAAAAATTGTGGTGATATGTTATTTAGAATTATTAGCAGCTCACAGTAACAATATTGTGCATATAAATTCATGCGACAAACTGTATTACGGAATACTGACACTCATCGAACTACTGGAGTCGATACACATCTAATGCAAAGACTTAAAGTCAAAACAACTCTAATAAAATCTAAATATCAAAGCTGTTCATTGTTGATCTTACTAAGTATGAGTACACTTTGCTAATCTGCTAATTGTGTTGTTCCTCAGAATACACAATTACTATGTATGACACCAAGAGCAGAGAGCTGCGCTGGAACGCTACTTATTCTGACTACGCTTTCACCCTTCCAGACGATGACACCAAACACAGTGAGGCATCAGCTGCATTCATCTTTAGAAATTTGAAAACCCTTTCAGTTCTCTTGCTTAGCACAACATAACATTGTTCCCTGTGTTTGACAGATATGGCCCACTTCGTGTCCAATGGTGATGGCCTAGTGGTGACTGTGGATAGTGAGTCCGGAGATGTGCAGTGGGTTCAAAACTACAACTCCCCTGTGGTAGCGATCTACATCTGGCAGCGTGAGGGCCTGCGCAAAGTCCCGCACACCAATGTTGCAGTAGAAACATTGCGTTATCTCACTTTCATGTCAGGAGAGGTGGGGCGCATTACACAGTGGAAGTATCCATTTCCTCGGGAGAAGAAAACCAAAGATAAACTGATGTAAGCAGCCCTTCTAACAAGACAAAGTACTGCTGAAGTGTTTTTTTTTTTGTTTGTTTGTTTGTTTTTTTTGTTTTGTTTTGATAATGCAGATAAATTGAGAAAAATGCACATTTAAATGCATGTTGTGATACTGTATTTTCCTTTATTTCCCTAAAAATAGTATTATCCTTAGTAACAGTATGGGTCATCATGTAATTTCCAGCATCACATATTAGCCAGTTTCTTGCTCGATTGCTGCCTCTTGATTTTCTTTTATATTTATATGGCGAAACCACATTTTACTCTCATTTAGCACTTGGCGAGCTCAAATTTTGGACCCTGTGTACATAATTGAACTTGTTGTTGCATCTCCAATATGTAAGCCACATCCTGTCTGTTCTTGTGAAGTGTGGGGAAGAACTGTTTCTAGAAATTTAAAGATGCGTAGCCTGCATTTTAAGTATAGATTCAATACTTAAATGCCTTTGAGGAGAGATGCTGATGATGTACTGATACTCACTGGATGGAACTAGTCATTTAGACGCACAGTTAATAGAATTTCAAAACCCTGATGAAAAAGGCTCAGTAAACTGTCGAAGAGATGCAATACTCTAACATATTTTTCATTATAGAGGCTGTTTGCTGTGACTTTTGTTAATTTTCCAAGTTTGATTAAAGATTAGCTCTATGTGCAACATATATGTTTCTAGTACATAAAATAATTCTGACTCATTCTTCAGTTTGCAAAAACAAAAATTGTGCATACAGTCTTGCACTTAAAATGGAAGTGCATGGGCCAACACATTCTGGAGAGTTGAAAAGAAATATGAAGCTTGTATGTTTGTTAAACCTTTTTAAACTGATCAAAAAAAGACACTGGTATCAGATTGGCATCAGTATCTCAAGGTTGCAGTATTGGTATTTGTACCAGAAAAAAAGAGTGGTACGTAGCCATGCCTAGCTTTGAGCAGAAACTCTTTATGCTAAGATTACTTCATGCATTTCAGTAACTGGGGTGAGATCAAACTCCACCCATTACTTTAGATCTCTTTGTTGGAGAGTAGTTGTCTTTATTCATACAGAAAGTCTTTTGGGTAAAAATTAGTCTTTGTATAAAACTTAGCAATTCTATGACTGGATGTTTACAGTCAAAGTATGTAACTTTGGAAAACAAAATATGAATAATTTGCTTTTTCTGGCTGGTATTCTGACAGGTCCACATTGTATGTTGGTAAACACTCCAGTGGCCTGTATGCGTCTCCTTCCTTGGTGCATGATGGAGTTACAGTTGTGGTGAGTGATGTTGAAAACCTTAAAATATTTTTGTGGTTAGATCAGCCTTTGCCCATACCGGACTCACCTGGCCCTGCCCAATTAGCTTTCATCAAATAAGTTAGAGTGGCTCTGGCAAACTCACACTTAGCCAGATCCACTATGAGATTGGCCTCTACCAAACATGTGAGAAAGAGCATGTATACAACATAAATGTACTTTCCAACTTCCAAGTCTCACCATAAATAATCACATCATCAAGATGCACAGCCCGATTTATCAGGCGCTGGAAGGTTGCTGTGTATTTTCATAATTTTTTTTGTACTGATTGACATTCCTAAAAAGGCTACAAAATAATAAAAATATTTTTTACAAATTAATAATTCATGGTAATTGGAGAAAAAAACTTTTCTTTTGAAAATGGCATTAAAGGTGTTCAAAACCATGTACATTTTTCTTTTTCTTAATCATGGACTTTAAACCAATATAATTTTCAGATGTGTTATGCAATGTCTTCATGTTTTTAAGTTGGAAATAAAGTTAGAGTATTCCACATCTGACTTAAAAATATTTACAGGGCTGCAGTAAAATGTTTTTTATTATTATTAGCACCCAGCACTGTATGGGAAAGGATGGATTGCTGTTTAAGTGCATGCATGCTTATGACCAAGTTTGTGCACATGTGTGTATTTCAGCCTCGTGGCAGAACTTTTCCCATGCTGGAGGGCCCCAATAACCAGGAGTCAAGCATGGAAGATGATCAAGAGTGTGTGATCACTCCCAGTACTACAGTAAAGTTCAGTGCAGCACTGAAAGAAAGAAACCGCATCAACTTCATGAGGAATTCACTGCTGCTGATAGGTACCGCTTACTGCACACTCGAAAATACCTGCAATCAGAGCTGTGGGAATCATGCAAATATGAGCCACTCTTGCCCACTAGTGGAGACATTCTTATAGCAGTTGTAAAATGTCTCCACTCCATTCCCAGCTTTAAGACACCAACACAAATGTTAGTGATAAAGTCACAACGTGCCTTTTTAGAGAAATGTGGTATTGTAGGAAGTTGTAAATTGTGAGTGATCTGTTTGCTGAAAATATAAAATTTATGTTCCTAATTATTGCATAATTGTCATAGTTGTTAACCTACTTATCATGTGCTGTACTACAGTATGTTGCCTCACTTTTAATAAGAAATAAACACTTTGCTTCAACAGTAGTGTTTCTCTTGTGCAGGTCACCACGAGACACCGCCTGATGCTCATACTAAAATTTTGGAGAAATTTCCAGAGAGCATTCCTCGTCAGCATATTAACGTCATTCCTCCTGCCACAGAGAAGACCATGGAAGAGGTGAAAAAATTATCCACACATGACACCTGACTGCAGTGCTACTGAATGTGTTAACATAATTATGTAATAGCTAAAACAATTAGTACGTGTAAATTTTTCACAATGAGGTTTTAGAAGAGAAAGGAGCCTTTCAGACCACATTATTATTGGAGTCATATGTCTCTGATGGTTTAATTAAAAAAGAACTTGTGGTAGCATGACTTGGAAAAGGCATGATACTACATGGAAATACAGTGATCAATAAAAACATTAAAACCACCTGCCAGATGTTGTATAGGTCCCCCCCATGCTGCTAAAACAGCTATAATGCATTGAGGCATAGCCTCAGCAAGATTTCTTAATGCCTCCTGTGGTTTCTGGCACCAAGACTTTAGCAGCAGATCCTGTAATTTCTGCAGATTGTTAGGTTAAAAACCATTCCTCAACAATTTTTGCACTGTGGCAGAGTGCATTGTTCTGCTGATGGAGGCCACTTACCAATTATCTAGCAATCACTTTTTGGCTCTTGTCAGAGTCACTCAGATCTTTTCCCTTGCCTATTTTTTCTGCTTTAAACACATGAAATTCAAAAAATAGCTGTTCAACTGCTGCATACTATATTCAACCATTTGACAGGTTCCATTGTAATGATATAATCTATCCGTAGATTGTTTGCTTTGTTGTGAAACAGGGACTTAAAGTGTTACAATGTTGCATTTTCTTCTTTGTTTGGTTTGCTTTCACAGCATTTCAAAGGGTATCAAAATGTGTTTTCGCAAGTGACGTGCAAGTAAATCTTGCCAGAGCTGTGGAACTGTAAAAATGTTCCATATAGCGTCATCATTCAAGAAACTAGCTTCATGGCCTTATTGAGATTAGAGCCTGTTTTGAGATTTAACAAAAAATAATAAATGAAGGGTTGCAGAAATGAGTACACCCTTGATCATATTCAACAAACGTCTAATATTCTAGTACTTTATATGTCATCCATAATTTTAGGTATAGTATTGTCAAATGCTCCTAAAGAATGACCTCCTTCAATGCCCTGATCTTTAATGGATAGCAGTGCTTGAAGTGGGCCGGTACTTCTGTATTTTAGCGTTTTGCGTATTGGCACTTTTTCATGTGTACCGGCACTTCTGACATGTTGCCAGTACGCAGAGTCAAAGAGTCAGCGTGTTAATTGGGGCGTGGAGTACCGGCACTTCTTTTTTTTTTTCCCACTTCTAGCACTAATGGGGAGTATTGTTTAACTTGTCTCTAGAAAATCAAGCACAGGTGTTAAAGAGTGTTAAGCAGTGTACATTGTACATTAAAAGGTTTTTTTTTTGTTTTTTTTTAACTTTGGGAGAATGTATGTAGTTAGGATTAGAGCTGAAAATGTGCAGGGAATGATGAGAGGCTGGCATCTTCTGTTTCAAGTTTTTGTATTGCTTCACACATTGGTGTGTGAATTCACAATGACATTGATAAAGTATCCAACTGACCCTTGGATTTTTAGTAAAAGGTGAAGAACCACCAGAATGTCAATATTGTAGCAGTTCCTTGACTGTAAAACCTAAACCATGTAAAAAAAAATGCTATGCTATTTTTTTCTCAAGTACAAGTACACTTGTCATGCTGTACAGGTCTTACCTTCATAAGTTGAATTTTATTGTTTGTCTGCATTTGGCCTTATTGTCATATTAAAGTGTGTTCTGCTTTGTTCCAGAAAGTAAATGAGAGTGGAATGGAAGACAACAGTCCTCTGCCTCCACCAGTGTCATCCCTGCAGGAGAAAACTGGCCGCGTTCCACGTGTGGAGACTCCAGTGGACTCCATGCTGAAGGACATGGCCACCATCATCTTCTGCACTTTCCTTCTGGCCGGCTGGGTGGCCTTCATCATCACCTACCCCAAGGTAGACAATCTAATTTTGTTCACTGAGGTGAGTTTTACCCCTCGCCATCACTCTTAAGACTGGAATGATTTTCCAAGCTAAATGCTTAGACTAACTAAATGCTAAATTATCTTGCTGACAGCCCATCAGTACCATGTCATGATGAAGCAATATTGTGTGTTGTGCAGAATCAATTTATTTATTTGAGAGCTGCAACAAATCATAGTTATCTTGATTACAAAAAATTACAGTAGGAAGTGTCATTACAGTAATAAAGTGAAGGTCCAGCAATAGATTCGTAAGGACGGTCAGATGCTCTGTTGCAAAAAATATATTACTGTTTGTGTGTCATTAAATCGAGCCAGTAACTAAACAGTCAACTTCACTTTTCAGTTGTGAATTTTATACAGAGAGCAAGCGAAGAACACTCCCTTCGTCAAAGTAGCATTACTCCCTTTATTAGAGTAAAAAATAGCTTTTTATTTTAAAATTATAACAGTTTTGATGTTAAAAGAAATCTACTTATATTATAAGTGCACCTCAGGAAGGCTTAGGAAAATTTTAAAAAAATGCAGCTCATGACCCCTATGAAATAGGCCTTCCCATGTTTGACAATATTTCAAATAGTATTTTTTTTAGTATCTAGCCCCCTACAGTTAAGACAGTCAAGCAGTTAGTGAAAAATTTAAAATCCACGACTTGACTTATGCTCCATACAAATGCAATTTCTAGTTTTTAGATGGATCATGTTCATGCACTTAGTCATTTATCTTAGAAAAAGTCAAAATAAAAACAATTTTTTATTTATTATTAGTTAGGTAAATGTGTCACGCAAGTTACATAATCATTTTGAAAATAATCAGTACAAATCAAATTCTAAAAAAAATGGATTTTAGAGTAAAAGATGCATGATCCTGAGTATGTAGAATAACACTCCACACTGGCTACGTTTACATGCACAGTTTTTGGTTTCATGAATCTGAATGCAGTGTTTACCTGAACACTAAATAAAGTGATCAGGTTGATGTGCGCGTTTATATGTGGCAAGCTTCAAATCAGAACACTGCACAAATATAGAGTTTCTCACTGTTTGCACAAAATAACTACTCTCCTACTCTGTTTTTTATTTGTTTTTAATAGCAGAATTAATTACAATTTCTGGATGAGTATACATATAAACCGCTGTGCCGTGCTGCTCATAATTATCGTGCAGTAAAAAATGCCCCTCCCCGCGGCCAAAACGGGTTGCCTGTGGATGAGAATCCGAAACAAGGACTGTTGGGAGGTTGCCTTGCTTTACTTCTTAGTTGCAGAGTGAAAGGAGAGATTATGACAGGACACGCATTTATACAACACTTTATTCAAAAGGAAGAACCGCTTGTTCCGCACATCATACGTCATTACACTATTTTTGCATCATTGCACATGCACAGTCCTTTCAGTTTCGGTTTTCAATCCGATCGAGTGTTTACATGCACTCTCAATCTTATTAGGAAAAAGAATATACCAACCCCTTCATTCCGATTGAAATTTCATTCCGATTGAATGAAAAGCTTTTCAATCCGATTGAGCCGTTAATCTGATTACAAATGGATTATTTGGTTGCATGTAAACGTAGTCACTGTTGGCACATCTGGCTACAGAATCACCAGGAACCTTTTGCTAGCTGTATTGTAATAAACTATGAACTAACCATTGCATTTCTGTTTTGGGGAGAAAATGTTATTTGCATGAAAGAAGTACACCCTCTAAAGTAGGCAAAATATTCTTGTCAAATCTTACTTTTTAAAAATTACTTTTTAGTAGTCTTCTGTGGGGATACCAGTTGTGCGTTGTACCAGTTGTACTGAAACAGTTCAGATGATTAGAAACATGAAAATAACTTGAATTCAAACACAACATTATATCAAGCAGCCATATCACCCTGCAGCCCAAGACTGGTTGCCCACTGAAGCTAAGCAGGGTTGAGCCTAGTCAGCACCTGGATGGGAGACCTCCTGGGAAAACTAGGTTGCTGCTGAAAGAGGTGTTAGTGAGGCCAGCAGGGGGTGCTCACCCTGTGGTCTGTGTGGGTCCTAATGCATCAGTGTAGTGACGGGGACACTATACTGTCAAAGAGCACCGTCCTTCGGATGAGACGTTAAACCGAGGTCCTGACTCTCTGTGGTCATTAAAAATCCCAGGATGTCCTTCGAAAAAGAGTAGGGGTGTAACCCCTCAGAAAAGCGCTATATAAATGTAAGGAATTATTATTATTATTATTATTATTATTATTATACATAAAATGTGTAACTGTATTGAGTGAATTAAGTGAAGAGAAGGATGGGTTAAGGGAAATAAGTGGGGGAGAAGGAACAAATGTGGAGGAAAGACAGGACAGAAAAGATCTTTACCATGTCATCACTTAGGTAGGTTGTGAAGACTGATGTCTGCAGAATGCCCCAATCCCATTCTACATCTCTGCCTAATATGGTCATTCTTTACTGTTCTGACTACTAAAAAGGCAAAATGTAAAGTTATTATAAAAAATTAATGCTAGCTAAACTTCTAAACCTTTGGTTAAAGAGTACCTCCTGTACAAGTAATTTTTTGCTAAATGATCATGGTTATTGATAGAGAAGCTTCTGTTTGGTCAGCTCTGAGAGTATTATGGTGTGTTGTGTTCTGATCAGAGTGTCCACAAGCAGCAGCAGTTGCAACACCAGCAGTTTCAGCAGAAGATGGAGGAAAAGCTGCAGCTCCTGCAGCGACAGCAGCTCATTTTCCAGCCACCCACTGATCTGCCTCCTGACACTGACTTCCTAGAGGCAGCCCGTACCCGCTCCGAGAGCTCCACTCACAGCAGTCCCAACGTCACCCCACGAGCATCCAACCATTCCAACATATCCCAGTCTGAGATGGGACATTCAGCTAATGAGCATGAGGATGCAGGTTAGGGCTCTCAGCAAAACGATAATTCCAGTAATGCATTGCCATTTAATCTCATTTTTCAAATTTGCCTATTGGTTGACTTCTGTTTTCATATTTTTAATTTCAGAGGAGGAATCCAACATAGTCAGAATTGGAAACATCACTTTCAACCCAAGAGATGTACTTGGTCATGGTGCTGAGGGAACTATTGTGTACAGGCAAGTTATGTTTACATTTACTCAGTGTTCAGTGTCTTGAACTTAAAGTAAGCTGCAACCAGTAGCCAGTGAAGAGAGATAAAGAGATGTGTGATGTGAGCTCTCTGGGCTCACTAAAGACCAATCGCACTGCTGCGTTCTGAATCATTTGTAGAGGTTTGGTTGTGCATGATGGAAGTCAAGCCAGAAGGGCATTATAACCACCCAGCCTAAAAGTGACAAGAGACCGGACAAGAAGTTGTGCACCATGCTTTTTTTTTAGGAAGGGCCTGATCTTTCAGAAAATGACCCTTTTGATCTCAGACATTATTTTTTGGTAATTTGGTTTTCTCTCTGTATAATTTCAGGGGTCAGTTTGATAACCGTCCAGTGGCTGTGAAGAGGATTCTCCCAGAATGCTTCAGCTTTGCCGACCGTGAGGTTCAGCTGCTGCGTGAGTCAGACGAGCATCCAAATGTGATTCGTTACTTCTGCACTGAGAGAGACCGTCAGTTTCAGTACATTGCCATAGAGCTGTGTAGCTCCACACTTCAAGAGGTATGACAAACACCACAAAATTACATTTCATTGTTGTTTGTGGTTAAAAAATGCCAAATTAAATATTGCAATTAAAATGTATTTTAATACGCATTTTAAGTGTCAAACAAGAACTCATATTTCATATATCATTGATTGTTTTCCATGTCTGACACATATAGTATAAGAATTTATCAATGTAACCCTAATAATTTATTTGAACTGACATGGATAAATCCCGATGATCATGCTTTCCAGCATGTTTTAAGAATGTTCAGGTGAACATATTATAATTCAACTGATAGCATAAAGACACAATTTAGTCTGTAATTAATTAAAAACTAATTTGTTTCATAGGAGTTCACATGTCAATGTCATAACTTTACTTGGATTTCTAGTGATTGAAGTAGTAGAAGTAATTTAATCTTTCTATGTTTTAAATTTCCCAAAGAAACTTAAATCTTTCCTGCAATGTTCTGTTTATTTTCAGGTGTAGATGTAAAACAAATTTTCAGTTTGGTATTTTTAGAATGCTTTTATTTTTTTACTTTCCCATTTATTTTTTTATTGCGTTTACTTTTAGTATGTGGAGCGAAAGGATTTTAACCGCCACGGTTTGGAGCCAGTGACACTTCTAGAGCAAACCATGTCTGGACTGGCTCATTTACATTCTCTTAATATAGGTAACCATTATCGCAACATCTGTAATACACTTTTAAATAGTCTGCATTTTCAGGTGAAATAATCAGTATTCATGAAGTACTGTGGGGGGGTTTTCTCCAAAAATCTGTTTGATACAAGTGTTAGTAACACTCATTCTTTCATGGGTTGATAGTCCACAGAGATCTGAAGCCGCACAATATTCTGGTGTCAATGCCGAACACACATGGACGTGTGAAGGCCATGATCTCAGACTTCGGCCTGTGCAAGAAGCTGGCAGTGGGTAGACACAGCTTCAGTAGAAAGTCTGGGGTCCCGGGCACTGAGGGCTGGATTGCTCCAGAAGTGCTCAGTGAGGATGCAAAGCATAACCCTGTAAGAGCTCAAAAACATGCTGTGTGTTCGTTCGCTAATCTGTTAATGTTAATTTATAAATATACTATTGTTTATTGTAATTACTTGAAATATATTAGTATATGTAGAAATTAACTTAGTATGTGTTGTAATTATTTTTCATTGTTATTTCCTGATACATTATTTATTATCATTATTCATTATTCATTCATTATTCACTAAATGGATTGAATCTCATGGTAACGAGTTACCAATAATTTAATTTTAGCAAATTTTATTTTTACCGAATTCTCAATGATTCAGCATTTCAAGTTCAGTTTGAAATAGCACAGTTACAACATGTATGTTTATTTAATGGCTTTTTCATAGAAAATGAATTGAACAGTGATTTAAATCAGCGCTTTGGTAAATAGATGTATTGATGTAAAAATTTGCAGTTTCCAAGAAATGTAATAACTTTTACAGTGGTGATATGTAATGTGCCACGATGATCTGTCAACAACAAACAAAAAAGTCCCAAAAAATACTGCATCTTTAGCAGTACCCATTGCAAATGGTCAGCCACACTGTACTACAGCACAACAAAACTTTAAGAGAACAACTGATGCGCTTTATGTAACTTAAAACTGACACGGAGTAGTATATAACAAGGACTTGAAATTACACAGCTACTTACCAAAGAAATAGATGGATATAAATATTGATTTGAAATTTTATGAGGAAAAAAATGGAAGTCAAAAATGAGACGGAGACGGTTACGGAGTTTAGCTATCATTATACAAAAATACATGGTTGTCAGAATAAGGTATTTCAGAAAGCTGTCAAATGCAGTTTGTCAGGTTTTTTTTACCTCTTTTCACCTCTGATGTTTCAGACCTGCATGGTAGACATCTTCTCTGCAGGCTGTGTGTTTTACTATGTGGTATCTGAAGGACACCACCCCTTTGGAAAGTCCTTGCAGCGGCAAGCAAACATTCTGCTGGGTGCCTACTCGCTGGACCTATTAGACCCTAACAGACATGGTAGGACGACCAGACATCTTTTTACATTCAAAAACGCCTGAGATCATTTTGGTGCAATTTGTCAGATTTTTTTTTTTTTTTTTTACCCCCTGGTCATTTATGCTGTTTTATGCAGAGGATATTGTGGCCCGAAACCTAATCGAACAAATGTTGAGTATGGAGCCAGAGAAGAGACCCTCAGCAGACAGAGTGCTAAAGCATCCCTTTTTCTGGAGTCTGGAAAAACAACTGCAGTTCTTCCAGGTTAGTTAGTCTGTCAGTCATCCTTTAATTAACCAGGTCTTTTGTAAATCTTTTGCAAACAACTCCTTACCCAAGAAGGCAGCAAAAGGCACAACATCAAAGTAACTAAATAAAACACCAAAACATCTAAGATCATTTCTGTTTTTTCTGTAAATTATTTAGAATTCTGTCTAAACAAATCAGTCAGTACAGTATTGTTTACATGACAGTGGTTAAAAGGGTTCATGGTATTGGCTTCACCCACTGGTGTGTGTGAATGGAGAGATACAAAAGCAGGATAGCTGGCAATAAAAATAGATTTAGATGCCTTTTAAGTTTTCTTAGTTGTAAAGCGCCATTTCTAACATCAGTGTTAGAATTCTAACTCATATAGTAAGTAGTTCTGTCTCAAAATTGTTTATTTCTGTTTATGCATCAAATAAAGTTACATTTTATAGAGATTTGCTCTGTTTCAGGACACATGCTCCTTAAAAAAAGTGTTTTTTTTTTAACCAGAGGGTCAAAAACAGTAGAATATGGCCTTTTTTTCCAATTTTAACCATTTTCGATGTAAAACTCTTATCAACATTGTAAGTGAACATCAGGGAACATTATAAGATAAAAAAAAAATAATGCAGTTCATGACTGCTTTAAAGTAGTTTTTCTGAGAAACTCATCTACAGCTAAAGTGTTTTTGCACTTACTCACAGGATGTGAGTGACAGAATTGAGAAGGAGCCTTTAGATGGACCAATCGTGAGACAGCTGGAGAGAGGAGGACGGGTGGTGGTCAAAGGTGATTGGAGGGATCATATCACAGTGCCTCTACAGACCGGTGAGGACCACTGCAATTTGGCTTACTGCTGGCTTGATTTTGTATATGTCTTTAATTGTAAGAGTTTGTAAAATAATTAAACCACATGCAGTTCTGTCATGATTATCTAGTTTTGTTTCTTATTGAAATCTTTGAAGTGAAACTTTTGCTGTGCAAACCATTTAAATACAATGTGTTCTTCTTCAGATCTTCGCAAATTTCGTTCATACAAAGGCGGATCGGTCAGAGATCTTTTACGAGCCATGAGAAACAAGGTACATTTGCTAAACAAAACTGGCTTATTGATACTCACCACAAATATCTAGTGGTTACATAAGATAATTTGTTAGATATTAATAGAATGTAGCACAACAGAGTAGAAGGAACACAAAGTTCCTTTTTTAAATACACTATGTAGTTGTTTTGTTAGTTATTTTGTCATTAGTCATTTTTGAAGTGGCATCAGGGTGTAACTTGTACAAGTAGGGCAAGCCGAATTCTGATGATAAAAAATGAAAAAGCTACTATTAAACAAGCAATTACAATAATTAATTGATTTGTATATTTTAAAACACAACTAAAATGACAGTCAGTGTTGCAAATATAACATTTCACATAATTAAAAACTCCTAATTCTTTTATGGACAAATTGTCTCATATTTATTTCATCTCTGTTTCCTGTAGAAACACCATTACCGGGAGTTACCAGATGAAGTCCAGGAAACACTGGGATCCATTCCAGATGAATTTGTCTCCTACTTTACCTCCCGTTTCCCTCTTCTTTTGCAGCACACACATCTGGCCATGCGTTTCTGTGCTGTGGAGCGACCTTTCCTGCCTTACTACCACGCTTCTGAACTGCTCACACACCACACAGTAGCACAATGTGTGTCACAGACTCCCCCCACACTGCATAGCAGTACATCAGTGCCCTCAGGCCTGTCGTCGTCCAGTCAGATATCAGCAGCTCCACATGAATTATCAAACACACCATCTGAAATGGCAGTCTTACCAGAGCTCACCACAGAGCACACACAGGCAGTCCCAGTGCTGCCCACGCTGTCCACGCAGGAGACTGGAGCGCCTTAGTGCTAAGTGGATGGACTCTTGATGGATGGACCCTTTTCGGACACATTCCAGGGATGAGTGGTCTCTTTGTGTGGGTGCAGTCTGGGCCTGCAGTGTCCGGGCTGTTTCACCACAGAGGCCGCCATCCCATCTTTAGTGCCTTACATGCTCATTTTAGACAACAGCTCTTGTCAGAGCGACTTAAAGGTTCCTTGTGAAGATGATTCAGAGGATGCTGAAAAAGATGGTTTAGGTTGTCAATAGTGTGCTCACAAAATTCTACAGTCATTCCTTCCATTTTTCAAGTATAACATGATTGGAAGGCAATGGATTTTTGTTGAACACTTGAAGTGACCATAAGAATTTCTACTGTGCAATGTTGAGTTGTGCTTGGTGAGAGAGATCATGCTGTTGAATATATATTTTTGTACATATTTTGATCACTGATAATTGGTTGAAGTGGCCATTGTGCCTTTTTAAATGACACTGTGTAGTGTGTCTTGGTCCTGAGGAGAAATGCTTGTGGTTTCGCCTTTTGTCTTTGCTGCTGAAAACTAGTTCACCTAAAAATGAAGAGAGACATCATTTATTCATTCTCTTGTTCCATACATGTACGACTTACTTTCCGTGGAACAAGAGAATGTTCTCCGTTCTCTTCTGTAGTGACCAGCTGCGAAGCCCTAAAATGACCAAAAAGCATAATAAAGTAGTCAACTTGTGTGCTGAATATTCTAAAAAACACATCTAAATTTAAGTTATTATTCACTGATAGTCTTCTGCTGCACTGCATTCTCATTCAGAGTGTAAAGATGTCACGCCATATTTGACATCAGTGAAGCCAAAAAGCATTAGTTCTCACATGTCATATGTAGAACCAAAATCACATTTGTGAGTAAAGCTGTTGGGAGGCTAAACAGTGCAGAAGACATATGGGCTACTTCAATGATATAGTACTGGTTTGAAATGAGAAGTAAATGATGACAGAATTACATTTTTGGGTGAACTGCTCCTTCAAAGTCTCTAACATGGAACCAACTGTATGACATTACCGGTATTATGCTTTCAAAGGTTCTGGATATACTTTCATTACAAACTCAATATCCTATATTGTGCTCATAATTTTAGTCATTCAGTCATGCACTTTTATAATTTGGTATATTTCAGCAAAACTTGGTAAACTATGAATCCCTTGGTTTCTGGAAAGTGTGGTTTAGTTTACAGCTTTCAGGTGATTCTCTTAAATGGTTCTTATGTAGGGAAATAATTAAACGATTTTCTTGGTTTTAATGGATCCTTTGTTAGGAAATACCAGGAAAAATATTTGGTGTCAAAGTACTATCAAGATGTCTCTCCTGGGCCTGATGCTGGTCAGTTGTTCAGTGCATATACAGCATTGTAACTTACAATGTATGCGGTTTTGAACTGAAATATTCCAGATGGAGCTTTTATAATGTTACATGTTTTTAATGTTCCACATATATTTTTAAATGGCACATTTTGAGGGAAAAATTATTAAAATGCAATGATGCCTTTTTACATGTAGTGTTAATAAAAGCTGCTATTGTTCAATGCCAAGTGTTTTTTTGTTTTTTTGTTTTTTTTTTACTAGCATTTGGAACAGATATGAGTGCAAATAGTTGACTTTTTTTGGCAAAGGCTATTTTCAGTAATTCCACTCACCACTGATCAAATAATTCATATATAACATGCTACTCCTATTTAGTCTTTGTGAGAATAGCATCTATCACTATTTGCACTTATATAAACATTTTTTTTTACTTGGTGACAACAGTAACTACTGACTACCACCATTAACCACCATATTCTTTTTTTAAATGTGCATAATCATGGAAAACCCATAATCATACATACATTGCTTTTTTCTTACTGTAAAATAGAATGTAAAACAGGTAGAATGATGATTAGATCAGATAAAGAAAAACACTTGACCAAGGCTACTTGTTTTACAGAAACATTTATATTATTATATATATAATTTTTCTTTTTTAGTCTGCTTCTTTAACATGCACATCAAAAAGGTGTGCAATTGTTTTACTACTTTATTTTTTAGAATGATAAGATAGCACTTAGTAGCCCGGAGGTTTTTAAACGAATCAGATGCAGCTGGACTACAGAAAACTTTATTTTTAACTCATAACTGTGTGTTTCAATTAATAATTTATGATATTTTAGTGAAAGTTAATTTTGCTTGGAGAAAAAAAAAAACTATTATTATTATTATTTCTAAAGTTAGAGCTAAATCTACTTCCCTATCTGTCATTCACTCCAACGTTGTGTCGAGTGATACAACACTAGGAGTCGCTCTTGGGAGCCCAAACACCTCTGACAACTTTGAGAAAAGGCCAGTGAAATTGGGTGTGCAGATTTTGCATAGCTGGCCACGCTGGGTATAAATAGGTCACTGCGGGATCTGCTCACTTTTCAGAGCCGAATGCAGCGTCTCTGTGTGAGAAGCTGCATTATTCACCCTTTCGTCGGTGGATCTACGACACGGGCAGCGGTCTCTCCCTTCTCTAACAAAGCTAAGTGTTGTGAGAGTTCCCCTGGGTGCTTCGACGGCAATCAACAAGAGAAGATTCTCCTCTAAAGAGCAAATTTTTCTCTGATAGAGCTACACGGTACGGATTGTATGTTTACATCATGCCTTTCCGTCCGTGTCTTTCTGGTTGCGGTTTCTACCTTTCCTCCAACCATCGGCACGATCGCTGATGCAGCGTTCACTGAGGGTGGTTGCCAGGCTTGCGAGGACCTGCCCTTGAGCACGCTCCACTCGAGAGCCGCGTTCTTTAATAAGAAGCCGTGGCTCACTTCAACTGCTTCCCGGTCCTTCTACTTCCGGGTACGAGGCTGCAGCGATGTACATTGAAGGAGAGCGGGAGAAGATGAGCAATGTCTTGCTGGATACTCCCCTGCAGACCGCTTGCCCTGTGTGCTCACCGGTCGAGCTTCCGGATGATTTTGACTGTTCGTCCCAGTACGGGCTGGATCTTTTGTTCGGAGCTCCTGCCGGGAAAGAGGAGATTACTGCAGCATCGAAGGGAGGGTGTGAACTATCTGAGGCTGATCAGGTTGGAATGGGTTGCCCCACCTTGCCCCGAGCCTTCTAGGCTGGATGATTGGTTTCTGGGTAACAACCATGACTCCAGGCCGCGCTCGTTCCCATTAGAGTTGACGAACACAATACACCAACTCTTCGTCCCTCACCACCCTCGAAGGCGGTCTGGCGAGGGGGTATACAGCAGTCTCTTAGGTGGAGAGGGCAGTTGCGATGCATCTTTGTCCGCAAAATGCTGCAACCTGGAGTGGCCGCCCGAGACTCCCGTCCAGGGCTTGTATGTTTTCTTCTGCACTCGTGGCGAAGGCTTACACGGCCTCTGGGCAAGCTGTGTCCGCCCTGCATGCCATGGCTATCCTGCAGGTCTACCAAGCCAAAATACTAAAATATCTGCACGAGGGTGTTCCCGACCCAGAGCTACTGCAGGAGCTGCGCTCTGCAACCAACTATGCTCTCCAGGCATTGAAGGTTACTGCGCAGGTGCTAGGGAGGGCGATGTCCACTATGGTGGTCAAGGAGCGCCAGGTGTGGCTAAACCTGGCAGAGATGCGAGATGCTGGGAAAGTTCGCTTTCTCGACGCTCCCCTTTCCTAGGTTGGTCTCTTTGGCGATACCGTGGAAGAATTTGCCCAGCAGTTCTCCACGGTAAAGAAGCAAACGGAGGCCATCAAACACATCCTGCTTCGGCGTGTGGCGAGTGCCAGCCCAGCTCCGCCGAGGCAGAAGCCTCCACATGCTCCAAAGGGAGACCCCCTGCAAGAACAGTGTGGTCCAGTTCTCGCAGAAAGGTGGCACCGCCAGCCCGTCCACAGGCCACAAGGAACCCTCGTCAGGCTTCAAAGCGTATCTGAGATGGGCAGCCCATAGGAGAGGGACCGATTGACCTGCCCGGATCCAAACTCGACGAGGGGATGAGCGTTGGATTTGTCTCCATTCCGGCTCTCTGCCACCTGGCAGACGGCCACCACATGGTCAATAAAAGAGCAATTTCCTTCTTCTCTGGGAATTATTCACAGCGTTTCCGGCCTTCCATGTGACAGCCGGACGCTGTTTTCTCCAATCAGAACATGTGCTGGCACACCCCTGTCTGCCCCCATGTTCTGAAACAGTGAGTTCATTCAGATGATCTCCCTCGCCAGGGGGATCCTCTGATTGGTTCTCACCAAACAAATTCATTGGGCAAAACAGCCAGTGGTCCTCAGTGCTTCTTACCTCCAGCCACAGGCCGTTTTTCCAGCCACAATTCCCCCACTCCCCCAATAGACCTGAAGGACACGTACTTTCATGTCTCGATCCTTCTAAGACACAGGCCGTTCCTGCGGTTTGCCTTGCAGGTCGGGCTTAGCAGTACAAGGTTCTTCCCTTCTGCCTCTCCCTGTCGCCCCACGTCTTTACGAAAGTTGCGGAGGCTGCCCTTGCCCCTCTCAGGGAAGTGGGCATTCGCACATCTCGATGACTGGCTGATTCTAGCTCACTCGCGAGACTTGGTTTGCACCCATAGGGGTGTGGTTCTCAACCACCTGGCTCATCTGGGACTTCGGGTCAACTGGGAAAAGAGCAAACTCTCCCCAACGCAGAGTATCTCTTTTCTTGGGGTAGAGCTGGACTCGGTCAATATGACTGCACGTCTTTCCCAAGATCGTGTATAGTCAGTGCTGAGGTGCATGAGAGCCTGATGGGCCTGATGCACATGAGACTGCTACAGCACTGGCTTCATATCCAAGTCCCGAGATGGGCATGGCGCCAAGTTGTTGACAGTGCTCTTGGCCCTGAAGAGGTTCCGACTTTTGATCCAGGGCAAGCATGTGTTGATCCACACAGACAACACAGCGACTGTGGTGTACATCAACCACCAGGGCGGCCCGCCATCTCTTACTTTGGAGCCAGCACAGACTCAAGTCTCTGTGTGCCACTCACATTCCCGATGATTTCAATCATGTGGCCAATTCCCTATCACGACAGCTTTCGCTCAGAGGCGAGTGGAGGCTCCACCCTCTGACGGTCCAGCTGATTTGGAGTCGGTTCCAGGCACAAGTAGATCTCTTTGCCTTTACCAGAATCCACTCACTGCCAGTTATGGTATGGTCTAACCGAGGCCCCCCTCTGTATAGATGCACTGGCACACAGTTGGCCGAGGGACCTACTCAAGTATGGGTTTCCCCCAGTGAGCCTCATTGCACAGACCCTGTGCAAAGTCAGGGAGGACAGAGAACAGGTTCCTCTGGTAGCCCCGTTTTGGCCCAACAGAACCTGGTTCTCAGATCTTGTGCTCCTATCGTCAGTTCCTCCCTGGCGCATTCCTCTGAGGAAGGACCTCCTCCCTCAGGGGAAGGGCACAATCTGGCACCCGCACCCAGATTTCTGGAACCTTCACCTATGGTCCCTGGACGTGACCAGGAGGACTTCAGAGACCTTCCACCTTCAGTGGTAAACACCATCTTACAGGCTAGAGCCCCCTCCACTAGGTGGCTGTATGACCTAAAATGGCGCATTTTTGTGAACTGGTGTTCTTCCCAAGGGAAGGACCCACGGAGATGTGGCATCGAATCTGTGGTATCCTTCCTCCAAGGAGGCCTGGATTGGCACCTGTCTGCCTCAATACTCAAGGTCCATGTGGCGGCTATATCAGCCAGTCATGACTTGGTGGAAGGCAGATCGGTGGGGAAGCACGATTTGGTTTTCAGATTTATTAGAGCGCCCGGAGACTGAACCCTCCCCGGTTACATCTCATCTCCTCTTGAGCCTCTTCAGTCAGTCAATCTTAATGCCCTCTCTTTGAAGATGGCCCTCCTGACTGCGCTCATTTCTGTCAAAAGAGTGGGAGACCTTCAAGCCCTCTTCACCCTCTGCGCATTTATCTGGAATGTACTCAGCCTTTCAGATGTTCCGAACAGCTCTTTGTCTGTTTTGGAGGACAGCAGAAGGGGAAGGCTGTCTCCAAGCAAAGGATCTCCCACTGGCTTGTGGATGCGATCCATATGGCCTACCAGGCCAGAGGCTTACCCTGCCCGCTGGGAGTGAGATCCCACTCGACCAGGAGTGTTGCTGCCTCAGCAGCTTTTGCGAATGGGGCCTCTTTAACTCTTTTACAACCTGCACATGGAACCAGTGTCTGCTAGAGTCTTGAACACAAGCTCTTCAACTTAGGACACTGGTTTGGTGCAGAGCTTGCTATAGCGCTTCCCCTCATGGTGATTACGCTTCTACAAGTTCAGTAAGTTTCCTTACATGAACGCTGAACATGAACAACCTTTCCATCACTTAGCACTTCTGGACGTAGCTGAGTTCAGTGGAGGAACTCGCTATAAGAGTCCAACACAAGGTAAGTGGCCTTTGCCAACTCTTGGTTGGATTAGTGCCCCATATGTAGTGGCTCCTCGTGTAATTTCCACCTATATTCCCTGTGATGCGGTGTTTCCCCTGAGACAATCCTGTCTCTACGTTCTGAGTTTTTGGTAGTCTCCCCTGGTGTGGAGCCCACCTCAGATCCCTTCACTAATGATATTTTCACTTTTACCCCCCACCCCGCCTTGGGCAGGTTGTGATCTCCGTCATGTCTTTTCCCCCCGGGAAAACAGTCACTGTCCCAACATTCTCAAGACACTCGGCCGCTCCACTGAGGAAAGGCCAGGCTGCAGGACCCTGTTTGCGACAGGTCAGTTCTTGGACATTGGAAGGTCACAAAGAGGTGAGCTGCACTGATTTTAACACGCTGGCTTGTTATTATCTGCGCCCTGAGCACTCGTGACGCAGTCTGAGTTGTGGCGTGTTATACAGGGACCCCCTAGTGTCGTATC
>JAHKKF010523943.1:16937-38050 GCA_019740295.1 Labeo calbasu | reverse complement strand
AGTTTTATTTCAGTTTTAATTATTTTAGTACTTCGATTTAAACAAAATTAAAATAGGAAGACTGAAATAAATAAATAAATAAATAAATTAATTAATAAATAAATATTTTTGCAATGCATTTTTAATGATTTTTAATTAATCAAAAAGAGGGGTAAATATAATTGTAACATAATATTATTTATAATATTCTATAATCATATTTAATCCATGTCTCTCCAGTGTTACTGAGATGTTGACCACGCAGGCGGACCGGTTTTCTGCAGAGGAGGTGAGGCGAGTCTCACATGTAGTCTGATGCTTGATAGTTGCCACGGATACAGTGACAGCGCCACTGACTCCCGTGTCATTTCAGATGGAGCAGATGTTCACCGCATTCCCTCCAGACGCTGCGGGAAACCTGGACTACCGGAATCTGGTCCACATCATCACTCACGGAGAGGAAAAGGACCAGGAATAGTTCATTCGACCCTCAGCCAATCACGGCGCTCCTTGCTTGTTTGTAGCCGCCCACTTGTTTATAACTGACAGGCTTGAAATGGAGATCAAAGTCGATGTAGGAGAATGTTCGGATTTTTTTTAAACGAATGATGATGTGTTGATGTTCGCACCTTTGGCATGTAACCTGTCAAAATGTACTTACAAAATATTGTAAATGGTAAATAAATAAATGGATATTAAATATGGATTTGAGTGCAAATGATTTTCTTGTATGAGAAGGAAGTTTGAAAAATGTATGTTTTTGTTGAGTGTCATATCTGATCCATCAGTCTTTATACTAAAAATATCAAGGAAAAACAGGTGTATTTTTTTAAAGACTCAACCTAAGCGAATGTATGCAATTTGGTGCAGAATCTGATATTTATATGATGACATTCCGATGCTTGTAATGTAAATCAATGAGGTCTCTGATCCTGATGATCAGATTTGAGACTAAAAAAATTATTCATGGAGAATCAAGTAAAGCTGAGCTGCTTCAGTCCAGTAAGTGTTCATTTTGAAATACTAACAATGTAAAAATTGTGTTTACTTTATAAAAATCAGTAAAGACTTGACAGCAAAAATACGTATGCGTGGACGTTTTTAACTAAATTTTAACTAACTTATTTTTTAATTTTACATTTAATTTTTTTATTATTATTATTAATTTTAAATTAATTTAAAGTTACTGTATCGGACCATACATACTATTTTTCTCTTATATGTGCTGTCGGATATTTCTAAATTGCCTTAAATTATCCTTGTTTTGGCTTTGTTTTCCTATTGTTTTCGTACTTGGTGAGGTAAGGACTGAAAAATTGTTCGACCAATAGCGTGCAGGCATTGTACGTAATCGACCAATCGTCGCGTGCGGGAAGGCGGGATCTACAGAGAACGGTCAAAGCGATGAAAATGGGTTTAGGCTAGAAGGGATACAGCTCTGGCTACTGGGCATGCGCACATCAATCTAACGTTATTTCTGTCGCACTGTACAATAATACTGTTTTTATTTTATAGCAAGGGATAAATTTAGGGTTGACGTAGATGTAGACGTTTATAAAAAACAATCTAATAGGTAGAACAATTAATTTCATTGTTTGTAGATACCCCTCTATGCACGTGCATGACAGTGTTGCCAAGTCAGTGGTTTTCCCGCGGAATTGGGCTACTTTACCGCCGTTGCCGCGGGTTGAATCGACACCAATAACGTAATATTTAGCCCCTGAAATGCGAATTTACCTGGGGAACCCAGACAAAAACCGTGTATTTTATCCCCCAGAACGCGATTTTTAACGGGGGACCCCCTCGAAACGCGATTGGGCTAGTTTTGAGTAGCATTTGGGCGGGTTTTGTTGTGAAAACCTGGCAACCCTGACGTAGAGAGTATGTTAGTATGAGAGAACATAGACAAACTTGGAATATTTAGGCAATTTAGAAGTTCAGAAACAAGCTAAAGAGGATATTCATAACAGGAACGATCAATTTCCTGTACAACATCAGTGAATATCATCATTCTATCAGGCACTGTGTGCTTGTGCGGGTGTTTTCTATCCCTCGGTGACTCTCAGAACAGGTGGCAGTACTTTTATTTTCTGCTGGGATAAAGTCAAAGCCTGTGCTGTTATTTCTGTGTGCAGCCTGTAATCTAATACATTCTTAATGCAGCGGCCCGAGACAATGAGCAGCGCTGTCTGATCCCGCGCTGACGGCACGGGAGCGCGCTTTCATGGAAACCTGCGGGTGTCTGATGCCTGACTATGGCAAGCCGTATTAACAATTAATCCTTAAAACGTACTAGTATCTATTTTCATTCTACTAGTACTTATTTTTTTAGCAACTAGTATCTTTTCCATTAGGTACTAGCACTTAGTCTATTTGTTGCGTACAAGTGCTTATTTTCTATGTACAAGTTCATTTTTAAAATTACTAGTACTTGTTAGAAACTAATTCTCATTTGTTAGATACTGGTACTCATACCAGAACCTATTAAATAGACACTAGTACTTTTTTATTAGACAATAGTACCTATTCACTAGACACTAGTACTTTATATTGGATACTAGTAACTATTTAATAGACACTAGTACTTATTTATTAAATAGCATACTATTTATTTACTAGATACTATTACTTATTTAGTAGATACTAGTACTCATTCACTAGTATTTGTTCATTAGATACTCATACCTATTAAATACTGGAACTTCTTAATTAGATACTAGTACTCATTCAATATTAGTACATATTTATTAGATACTAGTACTTTGAACGTTCCTAGTAAGTTTTTTTTTTTTTACTAGTATAATTTTAAATTCTACAGTCTAGTACTTATCCTAACATATATATCTTATCGTGACTAGTAAGATAAGAATTGTTATTATATTTTTATAAGTACTAGTATCTAATGAATAACTACTAGTATTTTTAATGTACTAATATCTAACAAAAACTATAGTATTTAATAAATAAGTACTAATATCTAATAAATACTTACTAGTAATATTTAAAAAGACACTAGTCACTATTGGAATAAGTACAAGTTTCTAATCAATTAGAATTTGTATGTAATGAATAAGTACCAGTATCTTAAAAAGTTACTAGTGACTAAAGAATAAGCACTAGTAGGTAATTAATAAGTTCTAGTACTTCATATAATAAGTACATATAAAAAGTACTAGTAGCATGATATACACAAGTTTAAGGATTAAATGTTAAAACAGCTTGCCATACTATGTCTGACGGATGCTGATCATCTCTCAGCACTGCTGCTCAGGTCATGACTGCCAAAGATGAAGAAGTTGTATTAGTGGTGTTTGCTGTTGTATTAAACACACACATAAACATGTAACTTAAGAATCCCTGTGTCTTAAGTGCTGCTCTCATGGTCATTGTGTCATTGTTGTGGTGTTAATCCAGGGTCTGAATGGGCTGGTATTGTTGGTAACAGACTGGAGTCAGCCAGCAGAGGATTACAGGTCAGGAGCTCCTGTTTCTCAGTCTATTTTAAAGCTTCTGAAGCTCCAGAACACCTGTATGAAAGAGGAAGAGCTGAAGAAACAACCGCTGACTGAAACATGGTGTATTTGCAACATGTACTTACATGAGTCCTTTCCGTCCATTGGCCTCAATCACATTTAGTATATTCGTTTTTTTTTCTTCATTAATTTAAGAACTATAATAATAATTGAAGACCTATTTAATACAATGCATTTTCAGCATAAATTACCCATAATCATGAGTGTTATTTTAGTATCACTTACAGACAATGATAGTTTTTATAAATATTTTGAATTTTTTTTTATGTTAGATGATCTATTTTTAATTTGATTTTAGTTTTAGTAATTTGTTGTCTTTTTATTTAAAAGTATAAAATAAAATTTTATTTTATATTTTATTTAAAAGTATTTATAAATTATATTATTTTATATTAATTAAAATGTATTATTTATGTTGTATATTATATATTTTATATTAATAATAAGTTATTTTAAATATAACTTCAAATTAAACTGATAAAATAAGCTTGATTTTAGTTTTATTACAGTTAACGTTTGTTTTTTTATGCAATGTTTATGTTTTTTAAGGCAACATGGTTTTAGTTTTGGTTGTCATCAACACAGCATATGGACTTATTACAGAAACACTACTTTATTAATTAACACATGTAGAAATGTGTGCGTGTGTGTGAGTATCATTTACACTATTATATAATGTTCCAAACTTATATAATGTTGTGAAACAGTCAGGGTGTGTACACACTTATGAATACAAAGGGACTGAATCAAAAGGAAAGTCACTGCACAGGACAGACACTAAACACTAGAGGACACCACAGTTCTGTTTCTACTAACAACACTGCTCTGAGTATATACATATATCTACATCTGAGGAGAAACACATGCAATCTAAATTATTATTATTATTATTTTTTGCAATTTACAATTTGTTAGTTAATTCACTCATAATGAAAAGAAAAATTTTATGATCAAAAAGAGGTAGACAATGTTTTTTGTTGTAGTGATGTGGATAAAATGAAGAGAATTGTTACTGTTTTGATGTGGTTTATTTTGACACACCCTGTCAGTGTTCTTTATGCAAGCTGCATGATCAGGATGCTGGTGAAACATCTTAAGAAAACATCCTTTCCTCCAAGAAGAGATGATGAAATACAGTATGATGTTATCTATCAACAAGTTTCCTCAGCCATATAAACTTACTTTATTACAGTAAAAATACTGGGATTTTTAAAGCAAATCACCATAAATTAAATGCATGATGCTTAAATATTTTACAAATGAAATAATAATATCCTAACTCCTTTTTGCATTACTGTACAGAGACCCGAGGGAGGATGTGGTTGTCATGAAAATAACGTTAACATATAAAAACATGTTGTTGTTGTTTTTTAAATAAATATTAATGTTAAATATATAAATAGTGTATAGCTTAAAAGTGTCAGATTATCATTCAGCGTCACACATTATTGTGAAATTCAGCTGCGTTCCCTCCCATTTCCTCCGCCCTATTTTTCCTCATTCGTGCAGCTGTGTTGTATTCATTCGCGCGTCGGTTTCCAGCAGCTGTACTGTGCCACTGCGTGTAGCCTTCCGCAGAGCCGGTGTGCCTCCGCCGCAGCACGCTCATCTGACGGCCCGCTCAAAGCCGAGATTTTACATCTTTTATTCAGAGTTTTCCTTGACAAATCTGTTTATTTTTAATCGAAATAGTTTTATTTGTCGTGTCCGGTGTGTTTTGAGCGGCGCTGTTTGTGTTTTATTCGGCTAGCCATGGCTGACATCGACAAACTCAACATAGACAGCATCATTCAGCGCCTGCTCGAGGGTGAGTTTCACGTCAAGAAACGGCTAAAATATTCTTATGATATGATAATTAATTTCATCATTGTTCTTATTGTAGCATATGGATGTGAATATGAGCGATTTATCAGTTATCTGGGTTGTATTTAGAGCTGTTGAGTTGAGCTAACACGGTTAGCTGAGCGTTAGCTGCTTAGTATAAACGGCTGTGTTTCAAATACATAGTGAATTTCCTACCTAAACAACATATGTGGCGCGTTCAGAATGTTTGAATTGGCATAGTTGTCTGGGTAATTGCAAAATTGTGTTCTGAACAGGCAGAATTCTTGGGGAACCGTTCAAAACGCGCATCTCATGCCCAAAAATGCAGTCTACATAGGTAGTACACTAGGCGTTGAGACACAGCCGAGCTGTACGCGCGGTTTCTGTGCTTCAGGCATCATTAAACACAAAAATACACTATGTATTAATGACAGTTTGATGTTAAACCTGGAAATTATTGAAATTTGAATATCACAAATTGTCCAGGCCTAGTTAATATATATATATATATATATATATTTTTTTTTTTTTTTTGTCGTTTAAAAGTGTGATCTCTGTAAAATTATTTTTTATCACAAACATCTTAAAAATTTATTTGCTGTGAGAAACGTGACATAATTCCAAAACATGACACAGACTCGTTAAGATTGACTTCTGTGTTACATTATATTTTCTACTGTAAGTTTATTAAGCATGTGTATATAATGTTATTGTAATGTTTTATAATGTTATTGCTTTATTGTATGCCTTATAATAAAGCAATAAATGTTGTAACCCTGTGATGGTGTAAAAGTTTATTGTTTTATTGTATACAGTAATACCGTTTCTTGGTTCATGATAACTAATGTATTTACGTAACTTGCTGATGGTTTCGGTTTTGCACAGTATTTTTATATGCAAAGCAGTTCATCATTGCTCATCTTATTTTTTTAGCTTGATGCTTTGACTCATACAGATGTAATAGGTTCTTTAGGTGTGTTTTATGTGTATCTGGTTATTTGTCCATCATAGAGGGTCTGCAAGGGCTTCGGGCCATTTTTACTTTGAGTTTATTTAGCAGTGGCTTTAACATGGGATTGTATTTGAATACATGTTTTTGTCCTCTTAGGACTGTGTATGAGAAAGATTTGTGATTGCAAAGGTCTTGTATATTATTTTTATGCTTTGCATTAGTTTTTGACATTGTAAAGTAGAGATGTATCATTAAGTATGTATGGATTTTCATAATTCATTTGCATTATAGAATAGAACATGCACACCTTGAATCATTCTTAGAAATGCTTGTTGAAACAGTCTTAGTGATTCATTTATTACGCCTCATTTTGTAGACTAGGGTGGCGTTCATTCTTGTGGTCAAATCACTAAAGGCGTTTATTGTTTTGTTTGATAAGTTATGTTTTTGATGATCATGATGCTTTATGCCTATAATCTGTCAGGATATCGTAGACATTACGGGAAATCAGTGGATTTGGGAAATTACCAGAATAAGCATTTCAATTGCCCACTGAACCTAATTTTATTTTTTGCTTCATTTGTGGCTATTTTTGTTGCCGTTTCTACTTTGCGTTCGAGCCAGACGTAGTTTTTTTAATGCGGGCCGCTCTCACGATACTCTATAAAACTAACTGTGTTTCTTAGAAACCTCTCCCTGTTTTTTCCACCTCGTCAGAGTTTACATGGAGCCAGTTGCACCACCTGCATGTTTATTGCTATACAGCCTAGAAACCAGGCCGGGTGTGAGGACTGCACCTATATCTGCTCGCCTAGTATTAGTACGGCTGTTCCTTTGGCAGTCTGCTACCGTTACATAACCACTCTCGGTTTAATGCCGCCCGATGTGGTGCCAGAACCTGCCTCGTAGTTCATGGGTGGAGAATATCAGTCCTGGAGACAGAGTCCTTCCCAGATTCATTAATTAAACGTTTAAGATACATTTAAAGGAAAAAAACAAAATTACGATTTATAGAAAAAGGAACCCTCAGGCCGAGTTTGTTTCTTCCTCAGTTTTGGAGAAATTTAGCTCACCAATGGATACTCTGCGGTGAATGGGTGCCGTCAGAATGAGAGTCCAAACTGCTGATAAAAACATTGCAGTAATACAGACTCAAGTCCATAATCCATAATAATGCTTCCTCCAGTGAAAAAAGTGGTTTAGTCTGAATCAGAAGAGAAATCTGCACAGATCAAGCACCGTTTACAAGCCAAAACAGCTGTAAACGAATATGTGAGTGGATTTTTACGTGAAGGACAAATTATGGACTCATATTTTAGTTAAAAATGTGTTAATGATGGATTTGTTACTTACAGAAACACTATTTGTTGGACTGAACACTTGTAAAGCCCTAAAAACATATGTTTTGCTATAATGGTGCATACGTTATTCATCTTCGTACTTTTTTTAAGTATTTGAAACTTTGAAAAAATTCTCACAAAATTATGATGAATTAAATAAAGGTTTGCATTTCTTCCATTTACATGTGTTTACATTCATGCATTTAGCAGATGCTTTTATCCAAAGCCAGGAACAAATGCAATTTCATATAATATTCATAATGCACAAAGCCAGAATATGATATTTACGCACTGAAACTACCATATTCATTAGCTAAAAAACTGTGCATTCAAAATATCCTTGAAAAACAGCATATCTTCTAAAACTAAGGCAAGAGTGTTATTCATTTTTACTGAAAACCAATTAAAAGCAACATTTAGAAGTAATATTACAGCAGTAGAAATCTTTTTTTCACAAGGATCTGTCTCAAATTGAAGTCTCTACTTTAAACATTTCCTAAACAGGATTTTGTACTAATTGACCTAGTCGGTACCCCACCAGTCAAAAGTTTTTGAACAGTACGATTTTATTGTTTTCTGCTCACCAAGCCTGCATTTATTTGATCCAAAGTACAGCAAAAACAGTAAAAATTGTAAAAATAACTCTTTTCTATTTGAATATATTTTAAAATTTAATTTATTCCTGTGATTTCAACGTTGAATTTTAAGCAATCATCACTTGATCCTTCAGAAATCATTCTAATATTCTGATTTGTTGCTCACAAAACATTTATTATTATTATTCATAATTAAAACTGTTGTTTTAAATATTTAAAGCAACTTTTGTGACATTATACGCTATACCTTTCAAAAGCTTGGAGTCAGTATAATTTTATATATTTTTTGGGGGCAAAGAAATGATAGAAATGAATACTTTTATTTAGCAAGGATGCTTTAAATTGGTCAAATATGATGGTAAAGACGTTTAGAACGTTACAAAAGATTTGTTTCAGATAAATGCAGTTCTTTTGAAGTTTCTATTCATCAAAGAAACCTGAAAAAGTTCTACTCTGCTGTTTTTAACATAATAATAATAATAATGATAATAATAATAATGTTTTATGAGCAGCAAATCAGAGTATTAGAAGGATTTCTGAAAGAGCCACGTGACAGGGGTAATGATACTAAAAGTTCAGCTTCGAAATCACAGGAATAAATAGCATTTTTAAAAGTGTTCAAATAGAGAACAGTTATTTTAAATAGTAAGAATATTTTACAATTTTACTGTTTTGCAGTAATGCAGATGCAAATGCAAGCATGGTGAGCAGAAGAGACTTCTTTAAAAAGCTTTAAAATCATACTGTTCAAAAACTTTTGACTGGTAGATTGATTGAGGATTTATGCTTGGAGTATTGGACCGTAATATTTTACCAATGACTCACTAAGTTGGAAGTAAAACTATGTGAGTATACACAAGTATAGTCTTGGATAAAGCAAACAAAGAAGCTCTGAAATGTTTCATTGCACAAGAAGAGCCATAGAGATGCGTTTCCACTCTATTCAGCTGTTTAACATAGTGTTCATACAGTACGTGAGCTCACGAAGGTGTAGTTTGGAATGCGTCTCTCGTTCCAGGGAGTTTCAGATGGTGAATGACACGGCAGTGACTTCACCCGCACAGCAGAGACACTATCGTCAAAGTCATTTAACTTGCGTTTGCGTCATGTTTTGGCCAAACTCAAACCTCGAAAGCTTTGCTTGACGTTTTGCATGTTTTAATCATCCAGAAGTGTTTTCCAGTTCAAGCGGGCGGGTCTCCCGCCGTTGTCAGCTGTGTTTTCTTTGTAGTGGAAGTGCTGCGAGAAACAGTTGGTGGTGCAGGAGGAAAGTCAAGCTTTGCGGCGCTCTGACTCATAGTATGCATACTAGCACAGTCACAATCTGAAACCTCGTGATGTGGCCGATCTGTGCACCGGTGTCGGGGAAGCTGCTTTCGAGCTCTTTAAAAGGGGAATTTGGTTTTTTTTGTTGTTGTTGTTGTTATATAAGTAGCAGATTATATAATTTAGCATTTCAGAGCAATGTCACAGAAACAATGAGGATCTCAATTACGGTGGCAGCAATATACTTGAAAACAAAAGACAGCTTATTGTACTAAAGAAAACACCCTATTTTGTATCTGTATACAAAACATACTGACGTCCGTTAGTATTTAAAGAGACAAGTGAAGTCTTGACTTCTTGCGTTTTTCATCGACGCTTGTGCAACTTTTGGGCTGAGTAAACGATGACAGAGTTTTCATTATTGGATGAACGATTCCTTTAAGAAGCATTCAGCTAATGTGATGAAGCGACTTGACATCATCTCGTTGAATAGCGTCACTGAGCTCTCGTTAAAAGAGCCCATTGCTCATTGTTGTGGCTGCTGTTGTAAGTCTTACAGCCTTGAGTGTTTCAGCCAGTCCGCCCAGTCTCGCTTTACTCAGTTTGTTGACATGTAATGAGATTATGCAGAAAGCAAGTGGAAACTCATTGGGTGTGAATGACTCATATATTCATTCCACTTTCACACCCGTGCGTGTGTCTGTATTGAAGTGTTTTATTTATTTCGTAATTATTACTAATATTAATATTAAATAACATTTTTATATATATAACTCACAATTTATATACTATAATTTATTTTTTTAGAAGTATTTTTTGTTACTTAATCGTTAATAATATTAATATTAAATAAAATATATTTATATAAAAATAAAACAGTAATTATTATAATATAATATATTACAATGATTATTATAGTAATATAATCTATTAAAATAATTCTTGTAAAATAATATATTATAATATAATAATATAATAAAATTAATATGATGATAATTTAATCTTTTTTTTGTGTGTGTGTATATGTATATGTGTATATATATATATATATATATATATATATATGAGAGAGAGAATGTGGTTTATTGTTATTTTAAATTATTTATTACTTTTAAATCATATATTATATTTATGTAAGTCGTAATATTTTAAATTCTTTGCTTTATTTTTTATTTTAAAATTATTAATACTTACATTAAATTACTTACAATAATATTGTCTTATAATTCCTAATTATTTGATATTATTACATATTAAATATATTTAATATTAATAATAAATATTAGTTATTTATATAACTAATAAATTAATATATAATATTTTACAATAATTATTATAGTAGTGTAATCTATTAAAATAATAAGTATATATTAAGCTAATAATTAATATAATAATAATGTAACCTTTTTAGTGTTTTATTTTAGTTTGTATTGTTTATTCAAATTATTAATGTTAATATATGTATGTATGTATGTATAATGAAGTGTTTTTGTTATTTTACATTATTATTATTTATTACTCTTGACATTATTTATATATAAATCATGATATTTTAAATTCTTTGTTTTATTAAAATAATTAATATGTACATAAAATAATATATAATATTGTTGTCTTATTTTTCTATATAATTCCTAAATATTTAATATTTTTAGAAAGTTTTTTATTCTTATTGTTTTTTATTATTTTTAGTTATTTAATTAATTCGTGAATTAATTTTCAACTTCTAAATACCTTGCTGTATGTAAATGTAAATCACCACAGTGGTACATCCAGGTAATTATAGTGTTTTTATATCACAGTAACTGTATATATCACAACATATTTTTGCTATTTTAGTTGATAAATCAGTGGAAAAATGGTTAATGTATTAAATAACCATTTCAAATGTCTATATTTGGATAATCCTGTTAAATACTGTGTACGCTATGCACTGCTCTCCCACCCGGCCCTAACTTTCAGTAACCAGCAACACAAGCTTTAGTCCAGAGCTGCAGAACTGTGTGCCAGTTGCTCAAAACACGGGGTAAAAATAGAAATGCTGGGCAGTAACAGGCCGTCGTGGTGCACAGGCCAGCCTTTGACTATTCCCTGGAGTTCCTGAGCAATAAAAACGAGATCGATGTGAAAACTGCAAAACATTGCGAGCAGGAAGACGTTGAAAGAGAGGAGAAATGGGACTGCGGGATGATCTGAGTGTATTCGGAAGAGGCTGCTTTGCACATTAGGGATGAATCCTGTAGGTCACTTTGATCCTTTGCAAGTAGGGCACGTCTGCAGACAGGAAGGCAAACCTAACCTACTTCCCTTCCCTGTGCTGATGGATCACAGAAACGCCATTAGAAACGCAAGTTTGTCTGCATAATGCCACAAGCTCAAGTAGTGTGTGTCCAAAATTACTGCAGGGTCTAGATTTGGAACTCTGGACGCATGCTTACAAGAAACGATTGCTTAACAAAGCAGATATTTATATGAACGATGACGTCCACTGGTGATATAATTTTTGGCTTGCGTTGATAAATTGTGCACATCTTTGTTTTATCCTCTAGCTGTAGGCACACTGGTGTACCTGGGTTATTTCTAAAACTAAAGTATGAAAATATTTGATTGATATTAGAAAAATATTGCATTAAAAATGATTGTCGTTACTTGCGTCTTAAATGGATTACCTAAAAAAAAACTGAATTTGTATTAAAACATAAATCCTGAAAAATCATAACACAGAATTTCTGAATAAAATATTTACTAATATGAATTAAAATGAAAAAATCTATCAGTTATATCAATAATATCAATTAAAATGTAAAAAAAAGAATTTTGTTTTTTTTTTTAAATACTTGGAATAAAAAAGTTAACTAAAATAAAATGATTAACAAAAAAAACATAAATGCATTTCAGTTAGTTACCAAGACAACATTTCCCATTTTTTTAAAGATATTAAGTACTAAAATAAATTAAACAAAAATAAACTATGTACATAAAAGATTAATAAAATGAATAAAAAATAAAACAATAACTAAAGTTAAAACGTAAATGCAAAATATATAATAAAATGTATAACAATATATAATAGTTACTATAATAGAATATCAGTGATACTGTAATAACTTGTCATAACGTGTCATAAACATAATCGCAGTTACATAATGTCATTTGCGTCATTAGTCATTTGTGATCATTTATTGCTCGCTATCAGGTGCAGGTGATAAAATGATATTGTTATTTATTGATGGTACACCTTCATCGATAACGACAGAAAAAATGTTTGATATAGCACACTATAGTTTCACGCTCGTGTTATTTGAAGGTGTGTGCTATTAGTGACAAGCAGACAGCCAGCAGAACACACAAACACATGCTGAAATGTGTGTGGCTTCCTGCGTTGGGGAGATTGTGAATACAAAAAGGAATATTAGTCTAATTTAAATAAAAATTTGCATTCAAATGCAAAACTGGTGAGATGTGGGGATGTCGTGGTTGCATTTTAATGTTTTTGTTAGTCTACCCAGTTGAACCTACAAGATGCGCCACTCCTGTGTTTTCATTCAAAATATTAGAGAAATATAGAAGCTCAATACGGAGAAGATCTATTGACTATTGCACTCTTGTCTCGCACAAGATATGTGTAGAGAGCCATGTAAAGTTAAAAACTGACTTTTATATGTTTTTAAATGCAATCTGTGTGATCAGAGCTTTGGTTCTTTGCATTAAGCTATGCATAAATAAATGATGCTGTTTTGCTCATAATTGTTCATGCAATTTACGAAATTATTTGATTTATATGTTATGCAGTGTTATGCACTTCTTTTATAGACTGTCGTTATCTCATTGCATTAAATAAACAATTTAATGCGGTGCGTTATTTTGTTCATTGCGCCCTCCTGTGCCCTCAGAAGACGAGCCAAAAGTTTCCTTAAAGGGATAGTTGAAAAATGAAATTCTGTCTTTAATTACTCACCCTCATGTCTTTCCAAACCCCTAAGACCTACGTCCATCTTCAGAAGACAAATTAAGATATTTTTGATGAAATCCAAGAGCTTACTGATCTTGCATAGACAGCAAAGCAGTTACGTTTAACTACATTATTTTTGTTTTCTTTGCGCAAAAAAAGTATTGTCGTAGCTGTATAACAGCTTTATAACTATGGTTAAACCACTGATGTCACATGGACTGTTTTGCTACCTTTCTGGGCCTCGAATGTGATAGTTGTGTTGCAGAACCAGTGCTTTGGTTAACAGTTTGTTTGCTTGTTTGCAGTGAGAGGGTCGAAGCCTGGCAAGAACGTTCAGCTGCAGGAGAACGAGATCCGTGGATTGTGTCTGAAATCCCGTGAGATCTTCCTCAGCCAGCCCATCCTTCTGGAGCTGGAGGCACCGCTGAAAATCTGCGGTGAGTAACACAAACCTGCTTCTGCTAGCCTTTAGCTCGCTATTGAATACTAAAAACACACAGTAGTAGAATCTCTACAACTGTCAAACGTCTTACAGAGTCGGTTTAACCTATAATGTAATTGAAATAGTCAATCAATGAGACGCTTTCCACTCCACAGGTGATATCCACGGGCAGTACTACGACCTGCTCAGGCTCTTTGAGTATGGAGGATACCCACCTGAGAGCAACTACTTGTTCTTGGGTGATTATGTGGACCGAGGGAAGCAGTCTCTGGAGACCATCTGTCTCCTGCTGGCCTACAAGATCAAATACCCTGAGAACTTCTTCCTGTTGAGGGGAAACCACGAGTGTGCCTCCATCAACCGCATCTACGGCTTCTACGATGAGTGTAAGTGTGCATACATACCACAGCGGTTATCGCTCTGTGATTTCCATGATGCAGAAAACACACAATAATATTATTAATAATAATTAGGCACCAAATTTTCGGCCAGCAAAAATTATCGTCTGAAAATGGCCAAAAATATGAGCTGAAATTTTATATATATATATAAAGTGCATTCAGAAGTTTCTGTTTCGGCCCAGAATTTTCATTTCAGTGCATCCCTAATAATAATAATACATTTTTTGTTTTAAGTTTTGTTTTGTTTTTGTTTTTTTAAACAAATATATAACACAATTCGTCCATGTTTCTATTTTAAGAATAAACCTTTGTTGTGTAGCACTTTTTTGATATTTTGATATTTTTAATATTATATGCCTTTTTTTGGTTAAGAATGTTTTTTTTTTTTTTAATTTAATTAAACATTTTAAATTAAAATAGACAAAACAGTTTCAAGTAAGTAAGTGAAACAAAGTATATATATATATGAATAGTCCATTTGCAGAAAAAAATTAACAATTTTTAAAAAAATCATGTTTTTTCATTGTGCAGTTGGGTTATTTTGATTAAATAAAAATAACGAAAAATACAGCTAACACAATAAAACAATAAAAACATGATAACATAAAAATATTTTTGAAGATATTTTCTGAGTTATCTTTAGTAAACAGTTAAATATTAAACTAAGGTTTTATGAATTCAGTTCATTGGACTTTTTGGACTGTTACAGTTCCATTAAAAAGGAAGTTAGAAAATGTAACAAATTACAAAGAACTTGGGTAAAATAAAACCGAATTTGAGAAAAATAAAATGGATTTCATAAGGCCTTAAAAATATTACTTATTAAATTGTTCTTTAATCAGAAATAATTCAATTTAAAGTTCCATTATTATTGTCAAAAACTAAAACCATAAAACAATTTTTGTTACTTTAATAAAATAGCTTAACTGAAATAAAATATTTTAAATAGTTTTATTTCAGCTATTTTCCAAGGCAGCATTTCTCATTTTCATTTAGTTTATCTTGATGCTTTAAATTAACTAAAACTGAAATAAAAGACTTGAACTAAAATGAAAAGAAAAATTAAAAATAAAAACTAATTCAAAATATTACAAAAATGTAATAGTATCTCAGTGATACTAAAATAGCACTGATTTCAAAATGCTACATAATCTATAAATGCCACATAATTTAACAAATAATTTTAAAATAATGTCCAAAAATGTGTTATTGTGTATATTTTTTCATTAAGATGGAATTCAGAAAAAATGAAACCTAAAAAAGGAATTTTAGTGAAAACAAACAAACAAACATTTGATTTAAAAAAAAAAAAAAAAAAAAAAGGATTTTGTAGTACACTACATAATCTATAAATGCAGGTATATAATTTACATAATATTATTGCTTTATTCATTAGCAGAACCAGATTAAGGAATTGGTTTTGTGGTCATTTGGTAATGCAAATGTCAACAGACTTGACATTTTCTTTTTTTTTTTTTAAATTGAGCAACATGATTCTGATTTAAGGTGTTCAGATTGTTTGGCTGTATATTGTAATCAGTAATCCTGCTCGAACACTACGCCATCATAGATGTTCACGTTAACATAATCTGCAAATTTGTGTTTTAAACTCTAATAAGAGCAGAACTCCGTGACTCTCATTCAGTGCAGAATTAATTATTGAGTGCTGTTGCCGTCGTGTGTGTGAGAGTGAAGGGAAGCGCAGTGTATTTTTAGCAGAGTCTGTCCCTCTAGAGCTCCTTTTATTCATTTACATTTTAACCACTTTTAAATAATAAATCCTGAAGGTGACACAAAGCTCATGTTTGTGTGTTTAGGCAGGAGACGCTACAACATCAAGCTCTGGAAGACGTTCACGGACTGTTTCAACTGTTTGCCCATCGCCGCCATTGTTGATGAGAAGATCTTCTGTTGTCATGGAGGTGGGTGTGCTGCTGTAACCTCCTAGATAACCCAGAGAGACTTTCACCCGCTAAATCACAAGCGCCAGCTCTTCTGCTACGTGGAATGTCGTGAATCTGAGTTTTTATGGTGTTTATTGGAGTTCAAACTTTTTACAAGGACATCTTTGTTAGACAGTTTTCAAAACATTGTACGTGACTCTGCACAATCCGATGTCGAGTCCAAGCCACGTCACTGGTCTTTTGTCACAAGTTAAATCTCAAATTTGCATTATGCAGCGGGTTCATTTTATAAACACTTGCTAGACATTTAGTTTAATATATTTTTGTTAGTTTAATATATAAATGTCTTAAGTGTCACATGATCCTTCAGAAATCATTATAATATGATGATTTGTAGCTCAAAAAACATTTCTGATTATTATTAATATTGAAATCAGTTGTGCTGTCCAATATTTTTGTGGAAACTGTCATACATACAATATTCACAGACAAATAGAAAGTTCAAAAGAACAGCATTTATTTGAAATAGAAATCTTTTGTAACATTTTAAATGTTTTTACTGTCACTTTTAATTATTTAATGTGTCCTTTATTTAAAAAAGTCACTTTAAAAAAAAATCTGACTTTTTTTTAAAATTTTTTTTTTTTTTTTAATTAAAAAAATATTTACTTGGAAAATAAAGAGGCAAATAATCTTAAGTACTAAATAGCAAAAAAAAACTGAATCAAAAGTAAAGAAGTATTTAAATACTTAAAATAAATCGTGATTTTTTTAAAAATCGTTTTTTTAAATGTCTTTTTTATTTTAAATTTACATTTTAATTGATTTAATTATTATTATTATTATTATTATTATTATTATAATTTTTTTTTTTTTTCTTAAATGATTTACTTGGAAAGTAAATAAATTTAAAATAAATTGTAATTTGAATTAATTATTTGTATTTTAATATTAAATTTGAAGTAATTTAATGAATTTTTTTTAATTACTTTTTTTTTTAATAAATTATTTACTTAAAGTAAACAGGCAAGTAATCTTAAGGTCTAAATGCAATTTAAAAAAAAACTGAATCAAAAGCATTAGTAAATGACAGTATTTAATTAAATATTTTTTAAATATTTAATATAAATCATACTTTTTTTAAATTCATTTTTTAAAAATATTTTTTTATTATTTTAATTTTTACATATTAAATAATTAATTAATTAATTTTTTTATAAATAATTTTCTTGGAAAGTAAAGAGTCTTAAGTACTAAATACAAAAAAAAACAAAACAATCAAAAGCATTAGTAAATAACAGCGTTTAATTAAATATTTTTAAAATGTTTAAAATAAATAGTAATTTTTTTGGTTAATTTTTTACAAATGTTTTTACAAATTATTTAAAAAAAATTTTTTTAATTTTAAATGTTTAATTTTAATTGTTAAATTCTTAACATTTTTTCTGGTTATTGAAACAAATGTCAATTTATAGTGGTCTGCTAAGTGAATTGAGCCTCCTAATGCTGCCAAAATAAGTAAGTTGCGTCTCTACTTCAGTCAGTCATTCCTCAATCAGACGATGATCTTCCTGTGATGAAGCTGCAGGAAAGACTTCATTCCATGATGCATGTAAAATGAGAAGCCTGAACATCTGCTGTTGTGTTTACTGTTGCTCTGAGCCTCTTCTGTCGGCGTAGTTCTTACGCTGCAGGATTGTCCCTTGTTGTTGAAATGTTTAGGGTGTGTAAATCATCTTACTTCATCACTTCATGATTTGCACTGACATCATCTCCCACATTTCTGAGTGCTGAGTCAGTGCGAATCCCAGGCGTATAGTGTATCGCCTATGATCCCGGACAGATGCGGCATTAGGCCTTTTAAGAAACTTTCTAGGAATGTGAAATCTCAAGCTGTTTCTGCTGTTCCTCAGGTTTGTCTCCGGATCTCCAGTCCATGGAGCAGATCAGAAGGATCATGAGACCCACAGATGTCCCAGACCAGGGCCTCCTGTGCGACCTGCTGTGGTCCGACCCGGACAAGGACGTGCTGGGCTGGGGCGAGAACGACCGAGGCGTGTCCTTCACTTTCGGAGCGGAAGTGGTGGCCAAGTTCCTTCACAAACACGACCTGGATCTGATCTGCAGGGCCCACCAGGTGAGTCTTCAGTAGGGCTGAAAAAGAAATCGAAATGAAACTGATATTGCAATGTGGATTAATATTATATCATATCACTAAGGCTGCATTTTAATTACATGGTTGTATCTGCTGCCAGTTTCACAATGAAGCACAGTACTGTGTTTATTTACAGGTGTATGTATGTTTATTTATTTATATTATATGTATGTTGACAAACTGCCAAAATAAATGTAATCAAAAAAAAAATTTTTTTTAGTATTTAAATGAAATGCTTGAATATTTAACAATGCTATTATTGCAGTATATTTATTATTTTGTTTGCAAATATACTGTTTGTTTGTTTTTAAATGTTTGTTTTAAATTAAGTTTAATTTTGAAAATGAAAAATTAAGACTTAAATATTAATATTGTAATTTAACAGTTTTACTTTAAAACAATTGTTTGTAGTATTGTTTATTTTACAGTACAATTATTTTAATGCAATATATTTAGTTTTTTAAATTAAAAAAAATGTACTGCTTATTACGGAAATCATATTTTATATCTGTATTGACTGAATTTGATTTTTATTTTTACATTTTTATTTATTTATTTTTTCACATTTTAATTTCAGTAAAAGTCTTAGTAATTTGTATTTTCTTTTGATTTTTATTATTTTAATTTTGTTCAAGTTTTTTTTTTTTTTTTAAATTTTAATTTTATTTTGGTTAACATTTTATTTCAATAATAAAAATATTTATTTAATAATTTATTTTTTAAATAAAAATCCTGGTACTAGCAAGAACAAACAATGAGCTATTGTATTATTACACTTAATTTATTAATTTACATTTTCAGGTTTTTGCCCAAATCATTCAACCCCTAAAAGGATGGTTCATGTTATTTTTTAAGTGATTTTTATTTTCTATGCAGATACATTTCCCAACAAAATCACCCCAGTCATTCAGGAATGATTGATTCTTTATGGCTATTCAGGTTATTTTGTGAATATTCCTGTATTTTTCCACATTGCAATATAAAGTGTATTACATAAAAACTAAGTATTGCAACATAAGGTTTTTCCAATATTGTAGAGCTCTAGTCTTCAGTTTGCTAAGTAGTTGGTCTTAAGGAATTATATAATTTGTTGCATTTGGTAGGTCTGGTACAAAAGCTGCAGTGTCTGGATCAGTGCTGCTATGGTTGGATTTAGACCTTCTTAGAGAGGCTTTCACCATACTGACAGTAATAGTTACTGTTGGACTGTTAGCATGCTGCTGTCAGCGCACTGAAACACCTCCGAGAAAAGTCTCTAAATTTATCCCTCGCTACGAGAAGGAGAAAAATAAAGATAAAAACACTAGTCAAGTTCACTTATTGCCTAGCCACGAGTCGGTGGTCTGATAGCCTGGGGAGTTGCTCAGTTTCACCTTACATGAACGTCCAGTTATTGGAAATGTGAAACTGTTCCTGGTTAAAAGTGCGGGATGAGTCACAGCGGGACATGCTGAACCGGCCGCGCGTGAGTCTGCAGATATGAGACGAGCCTTTGACATTAGTCTGATGACGCAGGGCTCTGAGTCGAGTGTAGGACGTTCCTTATGTCTCTGTGTGCGCTGTTCCATAAACGCTAATCTGTATCCACGCATACTGTAATCTAGTGACTCACCGGTGTTCAACACTCTCACAGAGACTATAATCATGTGCAGATTCTGTTCGCAGTTTCATGTGCTTTTCAGGGTAAAGTTAAGCTCAATCATGATAAATTATTAAAATTACGCAAAAAAACCCACCAAGATAAAAAAAAGTTAGTTTGAAAGTGAAGAAATTAAGGTTTAAATATTATTGTAATTTTTGGTTTTACTACAAACTACAATTATTTCTAGTATTTTAATTAAATACTTCACCATTTCTTTACTGTACAGAAGTATTGTTGCAACATTATGTTCTTTGTGATATATTTATTCAAATATATTAATAATATATTTTATTATTTTTTATAAATGTATATCATATTAATGTTTAAAAAATTACTCAAGATTTAAATATTAGTATTTTTAGTCTTACTATAAAATACAATTATTTCTAGTATTTTGATTAAATACTTGATTTTTTTTGTTTGTTTGTTTGTTTTTGTTTTGCTGTACAGAAATATTTTTGCAACATATTTATTATATGCTTTGCAATATATTTATTTGGTTTGACATATATGTATGCCAGCAAACCACAAAATAATACATATATATATATATATATATTAATGTTTGAAAATTAAGACATTAAGATTAAAACATTAGTGTTGTAATTTTTAGTCTTGCTATAAAACAGTTATTTCTAGTATTTTAATTAAATACTTGGTAAGTTTTTTTTACTGTAGGGTAATATTATTGCAACATATTTATTATTTGGTTTGACATATGTATGCCAACAAACCACAAAATAATAAAAAAAAATGTAATGTTTGAAAATTTAAAAAAATCAAGATTTAAATATTAGAATTGCAATTTTTAGTCTTACTATAAAATACAATTATGTCTAGTATTTTAATTAAATTCTTTTTTTTTTTTTTTTTTAAACTGTACAGTAGTATTGCAATATATTTTTTTATATTCTTTGCAATATATTTATTATTTGGTTTGACACACATATGGCACCAAACCACAAAAACAAAATAAATTTTAATATTTGAATATTAAGAAATCAAGATTTAAATATTAGTATTGTAATTTTGGTCGTCTTTGTAATATTTTTATTAAATACTCTATTTACTCTTTGCAATATATTTATTTTTTGGTTTGACATATGTATGCCAACAAATCACAAGAT
>JAHKKF010523943.1:0-16887 GCA_019740295.1 Labeo calbasu | reverse complement strand
AAGATTTAAACATTAGTATTGTAAGTTTACAGTCTTATTTGTAATTTTTATTAAACAGTACATTTTACAGTACAATAGCATTGCAGTATATTTATTGTATTATATTTATATATTATATTTATGTGTTTGACGTATTTAAAAATAATTACAAAAAGTCATGTTTTATAGTTGTCAAATTAAATACTTTATATGTTTGTATGCTAACAAATTAGCAAAATTAAAAAAAAGAAAAAGTTTGAATAAATTGACACTTTGGCTGTATCGTATCTGATATTTAATTTAATTATAGTGTTACTATAAAATACAATTATTTTAGTATTTTTATTAAAGGCTTGATTTATGTTACAGTATTTGCTACATTTTTATTTAATAATGATCATAATATATGTACTTTTACAGTTGTATCACTGTAGTAATTTTATATCATGATATAAATATTTTGCTCAAAATGATGCAGTGCACAGTAAATGTATATTTTCTTTTGATGGTATTTGTATAATGCAGTGAATTAAATACTGTAAATACCAAAACAATACCCATTCTTGTGTTAGGACAACTTTGTTTTTATTTTTCCCTTCAAATGTTGACTGCTGTAATAATAATGACAAAAAAAAATCATACTTTATAGTTATGTCACGGTAGTAATTTTATAACATAATTTATTTTCTCACATTTTCTACAAAACTGTAGAAATGAAAGGTGCTTCATGTTTTGATCATTTTCTGCTTTTATGTAAACTTGATGAACTCAAATCAAAAGATCAGATGATTCATATTAAAATGAATGCATGAGTCTGAGATCAGCGTAAAAACAGATTCGCATCACAATAGTCAAACTGTTATATAAAGCACACTGGGAATTGTTCTGCTTTATTTTCCCTGTACTCGGTGTTTTATTGTTGTGCTCGTTTGTAAATAGTACAAAGCAGTCCGGAGTCTGTGTCGTGAACTCGTATCGCCTGCTTTCAGTGACGTCTTCATCTCAGACTTTGATCTGATGAATCTGATGCTGAAGTGTTCTCTGAAGTCTTGATAAAGGTCCAGTAATGCTGAAGATACACTCATGAGATCTGATCAGATCATTTCACTTCTTCTGCTCAAAGGCCATTTGACATCAGGCTGAAACTTGTTCAGATTGAATTAGAGGTTTGTCCACTAGATGGTGTGTTTGTCTCATCAGTATAAATGATGATGGGATAAAATGATCCTAACAGTTTCAGCAATAACAGTTTTTTCCTATTTCCATTACATCAGAACAGCAGGATTTTCTTTCTGCTAGTCCTGTCTGGTCAGTAGTTCAAATTTTGATTTGTCCTGTGAACACCACTTTTTTTGTGCCAGGGAAAAAAAGATGAAATGTCTAGAAGAAAATACTTCGCTTTTAATTTGTATTAATATCTACAAACAATTAGGGATGGGAATCTTTATGATCCAGTTCTGATTCTGGGAATCATTATACATTTATCTTATTATATTATTTATAGAATCACAATCTTTAAAAATAATTACAAATCAATAAACCTCAGCAATTTTGTGTTAGGAATGATTGACTTTCAGTGTTGTTTTAGTATGACTGATATGCTATTATAGTTAACACTTAGTTTTTATTTAGATATTTTCTGTTTTCATTTAAATTTTGTAATTGAAATGTTTGATTTAGTAAATTCTGAATGTTCTAGTCATTTTGTGTTTTTGCCATTTTTGTATTTTTTTGAATTTGTATAGTTATTAATTTTATATAATTTTTTAGTTTTTATTTTAGTACATTAATGTGTAAAAAAAAAAGATATCTTTGCCATTTTAGTTTTTTTAAATATTTACTAATATATTTTTTTAATGTGTCTGTATAGTTTTTATTACTTTTATTTAATTATTAGTTTTTATTTTAGGACATTAATGTGTAAAAAAAAGATGCCTTTTGCCATTTTAGTATTTTTATTATGTGTGTATAGTTTTTCTTAAGTTTATTTAATTTTTAGTTTATATTTTAGTACATTAATATGTAAAAAAAAAAGCCTTTTGCCATTTTAGTACTTTTTTAGTCTGTATAGTTTTTATTAATTTTATTTAATTTTTAGTTTTTATTTTAGTACATTAATGTGTAAAAAATGACACCTTTTGCCATTTTAGTATTTTTTTTGTCTGTAGTTATTAATTTTATATAATTTTTTTTAGTTTTTATTTTAGTACATTAATGTGTAAAAATGATGCAAAAAATTTGCAGTTTTAGTATTTTTTTTTGTTTGTGTAGTTTTTATTAATTTTATTTAATTTTTAGTTTTTATTTTAGTACATTAATGTGTACAAAAAAATAAATAAATAAGATGCCTTCGTAATTCGCTGAATGTAGTTTGTTTATTTATTTATTTATTTATTTTTTAAAATTTTATTCCAGGTAATTTTTATTTTATGTAGTTAGCAAGGCATCTTTTTTTTTTTTTTTGCCTTTGTTACTAGCTGAATTATTTATTTATTTTTTATTATTATTTTTAATATTTTATTGTATTCCAGTTAATTCCAGTTATTCCAGTTAATTTATATTTTATTGTATATCTTGTTTAAAATGGTTTAAATTCTAGTTTAAGTTAAATATATTAACCCTGATAACTAAATATGGCTTTGAAATACATATGCAAATATAACGTAATAAAAGGAACGAAGAAATAAGAAGCATTTAGAGTCATGCACTGCCTTTTATAAAATGCCTAATAGAAAACAGCTGGCTTTTAATTTGCAAAAATAGCTGTAAATGATCCAGCTGTTATATAACTCTGTGATGGATATATATTCATGACATGCTGACCTGCAGCTGTGATTCAGTGAAGTAGTGAGTTTCATGTGAACTCAGGACATTGAGTGTCATTAAGAGCAGCTCCTGAATTTCCTGTTCCTGTGTGTGTTGTAGGTGGTGGAGGACGGATACGAGTTCTTCGCCAAGCGGCAGCTGGTGACTTTGTTCTCGGCACCGAACTACTGCGGAGAGTTTGACAACGCCGGAGCCATGATGAGCGTCGACGAGACCCTCATGTGCTCCTTTCAGGTACGGTACAGCCCTGATTCTCCTCCAGTCCTCATGATGTTTCGCTCTCTGGTCCACTAATTTAAATCATCTTTTGATTTTAATTATTTGTGTATAGGTTGTTCCGTTATACTCCATCCAAAACATTTTTAGACCACATTTTACTTTTATTTATTTATTTATTTATTTATTTAAATGTTTTTTAAATGATGTATAATTATTTTATTGTAATTCTTTTGTATATAAATAGTTCTGATATACATCAAGTCATTTTTTATATATATTATATAATGTAAAATAATTACTTTATTAACCTTTCCATGGACAGCAGAAAATTAGAAAAATGTAAAAACAAAAAAAAATTGGCACATTTGCTTCATGATATTATTCCTGATAATTAAACACATAAGTACAAAGTAGTTAATATAATAAACTATTTTGTCAAAATGTTAAAAGCTGATGGATCCAAAATTAACAGCATGTATTCTTAAGAATTTTTTGAGCCCTTAAAAGAAATAAGAAAAATGTGAGCTTAAAAAGAATTGTTAAAAGTGTAAAAAATGTGTTTAAGAAAATATTTAAGATTTTAAAATTCTTTGAAAAAAAAAAAAAAAAAAATGGAGCCCTAAAAGATATATTTAAGAAAAATTTGAAAACTAAAAATGTTAAAATATTAACACAGTATTTTCTTAAATACTATATATATATTCTTAAGGAAATGTTTGAGACCCTAAAAGACGTACTCAAGAAAAATTTGAACTAGCGGAAAAAAAAAAATGATAATCTGAATATTTTGTTTTTCTTCTCTTTTTCTGACATTAGTCTTTTTGGCATTGTGTATTGACAAACCGGCACATTTGCATCATGATGTTTTATAAATATTTATTGTCCCTAATAAATACAAAGTAGTTTTAAAGAGTAATTTAATACACTGCAAACTATTTAAAAACAAGTGACAAAAGGTGATGGCAAAAGATGAATCATACTAAGATCATATTATTTATGAGACTTCATGGAATATTTTGGTTTTAGTCATTTGTTTGGTGATTTTTTTTTATTTATGTATAATGTTTGTTATTTTGTATTTAAATAAAAAAAACTGTAATAAAAACATAAATAAAGTTAATACACCTTATATAATACAACCATTATATATATATATATATATATATATATATACAACTATTTTAAACAAATGACAAAAAATGAATATCAGTGTAAAATTTAAAATAATTTAAAATGTAATTTAAATCTAAGACACATTCATTTTAGATTTCCATAAAATTATGCAGATTCACTTTAAATTAAAATGTGTACTTTTTTTTTTTTTTTTTACAAACATCAAAACAATCTTAGAGTATTTTCCTTTTATTTATTATTTTTTTAAATGCACTGATTTTATGCATGCATGACTACGGCAAAAAACTCGTGATGACTCATGATGGTTAAACTCATGAGAAACAAGGAAACAGGCTAAATCTGGCACATTTACATCATGTTTTATAGATATTTATTATCCCTAATAAATAAACACATAAATAGTAGTTTTAAAAAGGAGTTTAGTACACTGAAGATTATTTCAAAACAAGCGTCAGAAGTTGATGCCAAGAAGATGAATCATACTAAGATCATATTATTTATGAGACTTCATGGAATATTTTTTTGTTGTAGTCATTTGTTTGGTGATTTTTTCATTTTTATATATATATATATATATATATATGTGTGTTATTTTGTATTTAAATAAAATAAAAGTAGCAAATAAGTAAAGTTGTTTTAACTATTTTAAAACAAATGACAAAAAAAGATGTTAAAAAAGAAATTAAAAGTGATACCAAAAAATGACCTCCAATACATACTTTTCCTTAAGCAAAAAAAATGTATTAACATCAGTGTAAAATTAGAAAATTTAAAATCACATTCATTTAGATTTACATTAAATTATTAAATTTACCTTGAGTTAAAATATATAGTTTTTTTTTTTTTTTAACAAACATCAAAACAATCTTAGAGTATTTTGCTAGTATTTTTTTTTTTTTTTTTACAAATTCATTATTTTTATGCATGCAAAAATCTAGTGATGGAAAATCTTGTGACAAGGAAATGTTTATTTATGCATTCAGTTTTTATGAAATAATTTTATTTGTGAGACTACATGGAATGTTTTCCTTTTATTAATTATTTTGTTTCTTTTTTTATTATTATTTTGTATTATAAAAATTATGAAAATTAGCCACAGGCTAAATCTGGCACATTTGCATCATGATGTTTTATAGATATTTATTACCCCTAACAAATAAACGCATAAATAGTAGTTTTAAAAAGGAATTTAGTACACTGAAGATTATTTGAAAACAAGCATCAAAAGTTGATGCCAAAAAGATGAATCATACTAAGATCATATTATTTATGAGACTTCATGGAATATTTAGTTTTTAGTCATTTGCTTGGTGATTTTTCATGTATTATTTTGTATTTAAATAAAATTAAATTAGCAAATAAATACAAAGTAGTTTTAACAAATAATGTAATACACCTTAAACTATTTTAAAACAAATGATAAGTTTTTTTTAAATGATAAAAAAAAGACCTCAGATACATAGTTTCCCTTAAACAGACTAAATTAATTAAAATAATTAATTAATTAGATTAATATCTGTGTAAAATTTGAAATAAAAAATAAATATTAAATAGAGTATATTTTACATTAAATTACATTTACTTTGAATTAAAATATGTATAGATTTTTTTATTTTTTTTATTTTTTACAAACACCGAAACAATCTTTCTGCTTTTATTTTTTTTAAATGCTTTGTTTTTGTCCATAACCATTTCACAAAGAACTTAACTTAAGTTGATGTGTTGGTTTCTGTTTGTGCAGATTTTGAAGCCAGCAGAGAAGAAGAAACCAAACTCGAGTCGTCCAGTGACTCCTCCCAGGAACATGGTCACCAAACAGGCCAAGAAATGAGGGGCGCGTGAGCCGGCTGGACTTGTATCATACGCTCTTCATGTGTCACGGATCAGGAGCGGCTCTGCCCCGGCCGCGTCTTTATTTCGATTCTTACGTTGCGTTTTTTCGTTCACCGTCCCGAGCGGCCGCTCGCACACATTAGAGGGGAGCCTTTTAATTTCACTTGATTTCGGAGTCGAACGGCTTTTTATTCCCACTTCAGGACGACACGAGCTCCGCCCACCGTCACCACGGCGACAGCGTCTCCTCGCGTATGGATTTTTAAATCGGCCCGTTTAAGATGATTGGCGCTCGTTCGAACCACTGTGAACAAACGAGTCTGTTTTTATGCACCTGAAGCTTTTTTTGTATTTTGGTCTGGTGAATGTGCCACGAGGTTTGACATTCAGTCCGGTTTGATCCTTTCTTGACTTGTTTTTTTATTTTCCCCATTACGAATGGACGCGTGTCGACTTTCTTCGTTTTGACGCGATGCCTTGTTTTCTTCTTCCGTTGCGTATCATCACGTGAGTTTTTTTGTTTTTGGCATGTCGATTTGTGGATCTCAGACGGACGTTTCTGTTGCATGCATTAGTGTTAGAGGACTAGGACACAAGGCCTTGGCTTTCTCTCAGGGCATGCCACCTTCAGCATGTCTTCAGAATAATGTAGCTCCTCATCAGGTAAATCACGTCAGGAAAACCTTTTTCTTGCAAATTTCTACAGTATTTCATAGAAATTCTCTGTTGAACCCAAACTCACTGTAAATATACAGGAAATGTTTTTGTTCAGTCTTGGCAATAATTCACAGTTTTCCACACTATAAATAATTGTTATACTTGCAGAATAAATGGAAGGGAGATGGAAACACCTTTGCAGCGTTTCTTTGTGTTCATTTCACAAATGCTCTGAATTGAATGATTTTAAGACTTTTTTTTGTTCTGGAGCCAGGTTCACTAATCAGAAAACAAAATTCTGAACTTCAGTTTTATTCTGTGACTTATGAAATGTTTTGTATTCCCAACAATACTTTTTACAATACAATTGTTCAGGAGGTTACAAAATTATATAAAATACATTTTTTTAACTGTTCTTAAGCAATGTAAAATGGGTATTTATGTTAAAAACAAATGAAGATTGAAAAAATGTTCTTAAAATTTGAGCAATAAAATTTAAAAAATGCACTTAAGAAAATATTTAATATTAAAAATGTTTTTAGAGAAATATTTGAGAAATAAAGAAAATTTGCTTTTAAGAAAATATTTCTGAACTTAAAATTCTTAGAAAAAAATGGAGGACTAAATGATATTTTATATTAAATGCTTTTGAAAATATTTGAGAATCTAAAAGATGTACTTTTAAATATATTCAAGAAAATATTAACATACTTAAAATATTAGAGAACTTTAACAACCTACTTAAGGAACATTTTAGATTTTAAAATTTAAATCTCAAATATTGAAGATAAATAAGAAAATACTTGAACTTCAAAGATGTATTTAAGAAAAACTTGAACAAAAAAAGTGAGAATTTGAAAGATGTACTTAAGAAAATATTTGAGAACTGAAAAGATGTGCTTTAGAAATATTTGAACAAGAAAATATTTGAGAATTTAAAAAATGTACTAAAGAAAAACACAAAAAATGAGAATTTGAAAGATGTACTTAAAATGTTTTAGAAGTAAAACATTTAAGAACTTAAGATGTATTTAAAATATAAGTACAAAAAAAAATTAAGAAAAATGTACTATGGAAAACTGAACAAAAAATCTGAATTTGAAAAATGTGCTTAAAATATTTGAGAAGTAAAGGAAAATATTTGAGTATTTGAAAGATGTACTTAAGAAAATATTTGACAACTTAGGATGTTACTTAAGAAAAAAAGAAAAAAATTATTCGAGAATCTGAAAGATATACTTAAGAAAATATTAATAAATATGAGAATTTGAAAGACGTGCTTAATGTTTTAGAAGTAAAACAAAGAACTTAAGATGTACTTAAAATGAGAAGTAAAAAAAAATTAAGAACTTAACAAATGTACTAAACTTAAAATATTTGAGAATTTGAAAAATGTGCTTAAAATATTAAAGGAAAATATTTGAGAAAAGTAAAAAAAAAATTAAAAAAAAAAATTAAGAACTTAACAAATGTACTAAACTGAAAATATTTGAGAATTTGAAAGATGTACTTAAGAAAATATAAGTAAAAAATTTAAAGATGTACTGAAAAAACTGAACAAAATTTTTTTTTGAGAATTTGAAAGATGAACTTAAGAAAGATGAACTTAAGAAAAATTAACAAAAAAAAAAAAAGAAAATGAGAATTTGAAGATAGACTTAAAAGATTTCAGAAGTAAAACAAAAAAAAGAACTTAAGTACATTTAAGTTCTCAAATATTTTCTTGCAAAACTTAAAATTTGAACAAAAAATAAACTGAGAATCTGAAAGATGCACTTAAAGATCGGAGAACTCTTAAGACCTTAAATGTTTTTAAGAAAAATATTTAAATTTAAATGATATACTCCAAATATTTAAGAACTTGAAAACAAAATTTTAAAATATTTAATAACTTAAAATTCTTTAAAAAATTGAGAGCTGAAGAAAATAAGAAAAAACTCAAAAATGGTTGTAGAAAAATAAAGTACTAAAGATATTTTTTTGTGAAATTAAGACGTAAATATTTTAATAAAATTAATTCTTAGAAAAAATTGAGAACAAAGTTTTTGGAAAAATGTTTGAGTACTAAAATGTTTAGAAAATTTTAAAACAATGTTCTTGAAAACTATTAGAAACCTATATATATAATTTATAATTAATTTATATAAATATAACTATATAAATATAAATATAGATATAAATAAAAAATATAATATAATATATATATATATATATATATAAAAATTATATAGTTTTTTTCTTAGAACATTTTATTTTTAAATTCTCAGATAATTTCTTGTAAAATATATAAATATATATATATATATAAAAAAAGTTTATCTTTGTAACTCATGACATTGTAATAACTTCACCTTTCAATCAATGACCCTCAAACTACAGTTCGTTTGTTTAATAATTAATGAAGAAACATCTGGAATAAAAGGGAATAAAGAAAAGTCTGGCAATAATTAGCAGTGAAGGAGCCTTTAACATGGTGTTATTTCTTTATTATATAAACAAATACATTCTGTATTAAAATAAAACAAAATGATTGCAAAGATTTGATTCATAAACAGATCTGTGCAAATTAAGTACAATTCACAAACCCTTTATAGTTTCTCCAGCCCGTCGTTTCAAATGGATATGCATATCGTTTTCATGAAAGGAAGGACAAACATCTCAGTCTGATGTGTGTAAAGCGTCTCTTCACCCGTCCTTCTGTTTCGTTTACTGATGCACGATCAAAGAACAGGAAAATGTGAATCAGTCCAGCATGACGTCACAGATCAGCGGATCAGTAAGAGCGAGTTACGAATAATGATTCTTGTATTAAATGCTCGTTCACATTAAAGTAACAGCGCCTCTGTCTGCGGCCCATCAAAAAACATTGCTATTGCATTGAATATTTCACCATGAATCAAATGAATGAAACCCATTAATGCATAATCACCGTCTCGATCCGTTTGGGACGAACAGCTTTGGAGCTCAAGCGTGTAAACAGTCGCAGGATCGTAGAAAACGGGAGCGTGGGATCGTGAGTTTTGAGGTCTTGCTGATATTTCGCAGGGAAAAATAAATACTCGTCTGTAAGAAGGCAATGTGGTGATCCGGTCCACCAGACTGTGGAAAAGTGCTTCTGTCGTCCAGGAGGAAGCGAAACGTGATGAAGATATGAACCTCTCGTAAAAGACGGCCTGTTTTTTTTTTTTTTTGCTCGAGTTGAAATGTGAGATTTGGTGATACTGAGTGACATTACATTCCTCTGATAAAAACTACACCACTAAAGGAAGATTGCACACAAAAATGAAGATTCTGTCATCATATTTCCAGAAACAGTATATATTGTAATTTTAAATATTTTATAATATGTAGAAAAAATCCACTTGGAAAGCTCTTTTTTAAAAAAGCTCTTTTTTTTGTTTGCTAAACCTTCTATTGTCTTTTCTTTTTCAGAGTAGCTTTTATGTGACTGTTACAAGACAATATAGCAATATAATATATATTTTTAAATTGCTTTGATGTCTTTTTTAAGTTCAAATTTGAATGATCTTCTTTTGTATTTCCAAGTAGTTTTATTTATTTTTTAAAGCACTCTGAGATGCAACTTGTAAAGATTTTATTCCCGAAATATTTAGATTTTATTCTCGTAATATTTCAACTTTATTCTCCAAATATTTAGATTTTATCCTCCAAATATTTAGATTTTATTCTCGTAATATTTTGACTTTACTCTCATAATATTTTGACTTTATTCCCGAAATATTTTGACTTTATTCTCGTAATATTTAAATTTTATTCTCATAATATGTTTACTTTATTTACGTAATATTTAGATTTTATTCACGTAATATTTTGATTTTATTCTCGAAATATTTAGACTTTATTTACATAATATTTTGACTTTTTTCTCAAAATATTGTGACTTTTTTCTCAAAATATTTAATTTTATTCTCATGTTTACTTTATTCACGTAATATTTTGATTTTATTCTCAAAATATTTTGACTTTATTCTCGAAATATTTTGACTTTATTCTCGAAATATTTTGACTTTTTTCTCGAAATATTTAGATTTTATTCTCATGTTTACTTTATTCACATAATATTTTGATTTTATTCTCGAAATATTTTGACTATTCTTGAAATATTTTGACTTTTTTCTCGAAATATTGTGACTTTTTTCTCAAAATATTTAGATTTTATTCTCATGTTTACTTTATTCGCATAATATTTAAATTTTATTCTCTTTAATTAACTTTATTTCTAATAATATCGACTATTCTTGAAATATTTCGATATTTTTTATTCTCGTAATTTTGACTTTATTCTCAAAATATTTTCGTAATTCTGACTTTATTTTCGAAATATTACGACTTAAATCTCATAATCTTAGATTAAAATTAACATGGCACTAAAACGCAGTCGTACACTTTACACTAAGGTTTCATTTGTTAAATAAGTTAGCTATAATAGTTTGCATAAACTAGCAATGAAAACTATTTCTAAAGCATTCATTAATCTTAGTTAAAATTTCTTTAAACATTTATTAACATTATAAAATCAAAAGTTGCATCTTTTGACAATAATGCACTAACATTAAAAATTAATAACTGTATTTTTTATTAACTAAGATTAACAAAGGTTAATGAACATATTGTTAGTTTTTAGTTCATGTTAGTTAAAAACTAATGTTAACAAATGAGACTTTATTGTAAAGTGTCACAGATCTTCTACTGATTGTTTAACATCTCATTAACCATTTAAAATGCTCTAAGTGGTGTTTTAACAAATTAATAATTGATCATTAATCTCATATTAATCATTCGAGGCCTCAATTTGTGTTGTGTTTACAGAAACTGAATAAATGAAGACAGAATGTTCATTAGTGGTGTAAAGCGATTAAACGGAGTGTGATCCTTTAAACAGCAGATGCAGGAAACCTCGTTCTCGTTTATTGCTCAAAAACTACTTCTCTACACTGTATGATTACGAAATATAACAATTAAACAAAACCAGCTACTAGTTAGTCTCTTTGAGTCTGTGCTGCTGAACTTTCATGTCGTTTCATTGTGAGATTGTGAGTAATGATGAGGATTTCTGCTGCGTTTGTGTTCATCACAATCACTGGTTTGACTAACAAAGCATAGAAACTGTGAACCTCGTAAATACAAATTGAAAAACTAAACCGTATAAAATAAACTCAGTCTAATACTTGTCAAAACGAGCCCGTTTGAGCCGTTTCACGCCTTGACTTGTGTTTGTCTGATGATTTTTGTATGTCGACAGTCGCTGTTGTGTAAAAGAGCAGCGTGGACATCCTGAGAAACGTCTTCTTTTGTGTTCCTCAGAAGAACCAAGTCCTACAGGTGGTTAATGACAGATTTGTGTGGTTTTGCAGAGACGGTGACGGTCGTAAGGTTTGTTGAGGAAGAATCTGCAGTGAAATACTGTAATAAGAGTCACAAACGTCACTTTTTGGTGGGTTCAGAGCGAGGTCTCGTTGGTGTGCGGTCGGGACGTCTCCTCCTCCAGAAGAGCGATGCGCTGTTTGAGCATCCGCACCTGCGTCTCGTGTCGCTCCACCATCGCCATCATCTGAGACTCCAGCTTCTTCAGCTTGTTCTGGTGCTTCTTCTTGGCTTTCTCATACGCCGCCACCAGATTACTGCAGCACAACACACACAAACACAGATTCAGAAAATCACAGCAAATGCTGAATGAAACTGCGCTCATAGTGTTTGTTTATTAGCATGAATTGATTTTTACAGCATCACCTGAATCGAGCCTTGGTAACAAACTGAAATAAGCTTCTAATTTATTACTTCAAGCACTAAAATTACAAAACTAAATCTGAAATAAATATAAATTAAAGCTAAATACAAATATTAAATAATGAATACAAATTACAAGAGCACATAAAATAAAATATAATATTTGATGACAAACTTAAGCATTAAAAAATGTTTAACTGGCAAATAACTGAAAAAATCTGAAACTAACATACTAAAATTAATAAATATGTATATATTTAAATAAAAAAAAAAAAAAAAAAATATATATATATATATATATATATTGATAGATAGATAGAAATAGAAATTAAAAATTAATAATAAAACGACAAAAGTCAATAACACATTAAACGTAAATATTAAATATATTTTTAACAAAAAAAATTTGTTTAAAAACAGTTGCCTTGGCTAAACTGAAATAAACCACTAAAATTAGTCAAACTAAAAAGTAAATAATTAAAATAAATAAATAAAGCTAAATAGAAGTACAAAAAGAAAACCAATTAAAATTACATAAAGTGCAAAACATTTACAAAAACTAAAATGATAATGAAAACTAAAACGATATAAACTAAAGCTGAATAGAAATACAAAAAAGAAAAAATCACATTTTAAAATATAAATATTAGTTGAAAATGTAAAAACAATTAAAAAAAAATAGAAGCAACTGAAATAAGTTCAAGTCAAAATACTAAAATGACTAAAACTGTAAGTGGGAAAAAAATTGAATTCTACTTTTAAATAGAAATATTAAAAAAAATGTTGCACATAAAATAAATATGAGATGATAGATTAAGTAAAAAAAAGACTAAAACTACAAATAAATATAAGTTGAGGCTAAATTTATAAAAGGACAAAAAAGCATATAAAATAAAATACAAATAGTAGATTAAAAAAATAAATGAGAACTGAAAAACAAAACATACTTAAGCTAAGTGGAAATAAACAAAAAACAAATAAATATGCCAAAAGGCCAAAACAAAATTGAATACAAAATTACATGAAAACAAAACACAATAACTAGAAACATTTCCTTGGCAACGAACTGAAATAAGTTACATTTAATGTTCTAAAATTAAAACCTAACTACACTAAAAACTAAAACTCATATACATGTTTTCACCTAAATAAAAATATGAACAAGAATACAACTGACAGCCATAAAATGAATTAAACTGAAGCAAAAATAATATAAAAACAAATAAATAAAAGCTAATTGAACACATTAATAAATGCTACAATAGTATATAAATAACACTAAAATAACCCTGGTAAATGCACACATTTATTCAGCAGCAATTTCCCATGTGAACCATTTAAACCATTTGCATTGAAGCAGCTCCTGTACTAAACACACCGAGTGATGCTGCGCCGCCACCAGCAGGAGGCGACAATCAGCTGAACACAGAAAAACATCCACAGCTCCACTGAATCCTGTTATGATGACGATTTCAGATCAAATCAAACATGTGAGCTGTGTGTGTGTGTTTGGTACCTGTTGGCTCGTTTAAGGTCGTTGACGAACTCCGCCGACTGCTGATGTCTGACCTCGCTGCTCTTAGTGAGTCTTTCTAACGCCGCCACCAACTCCTGAACACGACCCTTCAGCTTCTTCTCTCTGAAACACACACACACACACACGTTTATTTCCCTAAACATAACAACCAAAATGTTGATTTACAATGTCTTTTTGCTGTCAAATCTATACTAAAGTAAATATAAGTAAATATATCTTCTGTATTCTCACAATATCAGACCATATGAGGCATAAAAGCCTAAATCTTCAAATATGATACCCAGCAAAAAAATATATATCCGCATAAGCATGTCAATATACAGACTGACATATATATGTGACCCTGGACCACAAAACCAGTGTTACGTCACTGGGGTATATTTGTAGAAATAGCCAAAAATGCATTGTATGGGTCAGAATTATTGAATTTTCTTTTATGCCAAAAATCATTAGGATATTAAGTAAAGATCATGTTTCATGAAGATATTGTGTAAAATTCCTACTGTAAATACATCAAAACTTAATTTTTGATTAGTAACATGCATTATTAAGAGCTTCATTTCAACAACTTTAAAGGTGATTTTCTCAATATTTTTATTTTATTGCACCCTCAGATTCCATATATTAAAATAGTTGTATCTCGGCCGAATATTATCCTATCATAACAAGAAAATTGACCCTTATGACTGGTTTTGTGGTCCAGGGTCACATATATGTTTAGAAAATTCAGTTGAAGCAGTAAATTACTAAAAAAAAGGCTAAACAGAAATATATATATATATATATATAAACTAATAAAAATGACAAACACACAAAAAATATCAAAAACACAATATAAATATCAGAAAAAAACATAAACATAAAAAAACTAAAGAGAAAAGTAAAAATTAAAAAATAACCAAAGCACATTACTAAATTACTAAATTTTAAAATTATATTTCATTAGCAATAAAAATGACAAATACACTTTAAACATAAATATTAGAAAAAATGTCAACATAAAAAAAACCCTTAACAAAAATTAAAACTGAAATAAAAATAAACAAAAAACTAAATAGAAAAATATTTGATTCTCAATAAAAATGACAAATACACTTAAAATATAAATATTAGAAAAAAGTCAACATAAAAAACCCTTGAAAATTAAAACTAAATACAACCGAAATAAAAATAAATAAAAAACTAAATACAAAAGTAAGAATAAAAAAAATGACCAAAGTACATTACTAAATTACTAAAACTTAAATATTTATTATCAATAAAATTGAAAAAAACACTAAATATAAATATTAGAAAAAAACGTCAACATTAAATTCCTTAACAAAAATTAAAACTGAAATAAAAATAAAAAAATAAACTAATTAGAAAAATAAAAATAAAAAATGACCAAAGCACATTACTAAATTATTAAAATTTAAAATTGATTATCAATAAAAATGAAAAAAATACACTTGAAGGTCTACATGAAAAGGCCTTAACAAAAAAAAAAACTAAATAATAAAAAACTAAATAGATAAATTAAAAAGGACCAAAGCACATTACTAAATTACTAAAATTAAAAAACTGATTTTATCATCAATAAAAATGACAAATACACTTAAAATATAAATAAAAATAAACAAAAAACTAAATAGAAACATATGAAAATATCAGCATCTGCTCAGTTTGAGTCTTTGATTAAAATAGAGCTGTTTTTTCCCTCCATATTCTCACTACATCAAACTATATGAGCCATAAAAGCCTGAATCATCAAATATGATACTCAACAAAAATATATCCGCATAAGCATGTGAAAATACAGATTTTTCTGACTATTATTTGCCATGTCAGGCTGAGAGGGTTGAGAGTGACTGACCTCCTGAGGGCGCTGGTGAGCTCCGCCGCGAGGTCGCTGTCGTTCAGACTCCTCAGATCCGACAGACTGATCGCTGGAGAATCTCCAGACTCCTGCACAAATCACAGATTACACGTTTATGGATCTCGTTTTTCATAGAACATCGAAGTCTCTCATTTCAAATGTGCATCTTTCCTGTTTTCTGTGTAACACACACTACAACTTTCAGAATTTAAAACATCCTTTCCATATCCAAAGAGATGAACTAAATCTAAACTTCAAAAACAGTTCATTAGAAATCAACATATTGACGACATCACAAGCATGAGCTCATTAAAACATGACAGCCAAATATCACACATCTGTATAACCGCTCTGTTTCCTTCAATATTTATGATGACGTTTCAAAGCACATAGTCATAATATTTAGCTGGAATTAGCTGAAGTGCTAAAAACAGTAAAACTAAACAGAAACAAAGACTTAAACAATGAAATATATGAAAATCCAAAGAACAAACAGGAAACCTTAGAAGCATCAGAAACAGCATTGGCAACAAACTGAAATAAGTTGAAGTTATAAATTAAAAGAAAAAAAAAAAAAGAGGCTAAACAGAAATATATATATATATATATCAACATAAAAAAACCTTAACAAAAATCAAAATTAAAAAATACAAAAAACTAAATAGAAAAATAAAAATGACTAAATTACTCAAATTTGAACAAAAACTTAAGTAATTTAAAATTAAAAACGAAAATATAAAAAATAAAAGTGAATTCAACATATTGTCTTAAATTAAATAAAAACGACAAATACACATAAAATGTACATATTAGAAAAAAGCTGACGCAAAAAAAGCTTAAAAAACAAAACTGAATAAAAATACAAAAAAACTAAATAGAAAAATAAAAATTAAAAGTGACTGAAGCACATTACTAAATTACTAAAATTAGAAAATGTACAAAAATTACTCAAATTTAAGCAAAAACTTAAAATTAATTTCAAATTAAAACCAAAAATATAAAAAATAAAAGTGAATTCAACATATTGTCTTAAATTAAATAAAAATGACAAATACACATAAAATGTACATATTAGAAAAAAGCTGACGTAAAAAAA